>QLPG01002567.1:0-28359 GCA_003314385.1 Gomphus sp. MG54
TCTGTTACACCACATGATCATATTTGCATTTATAGTATAAGTTCATTCACCTTTTTTTTTATGTTTTCCATTTATATTTCTGCTTCACTTTCTGTTTATAGTATGCTCTGTTCACTTTGTATTTCTATTTCTATTTATGACTTCACTCCATTTTCCTAATCTGAATTTGACACTGAAATTACTCTTTTCTATTGTTTGATGATTGCTACATTCCATTTATGGAAGCTTCATTGCACACTGGAAATGTTTTTGGAATACTCGCTCCCTATTCTATTCAATCCTTGCATTTCTCATCTAGTATAGGAACTCATTTTCTTTTGATATGGACTCTTCATAGATAAGAAATTAGTATAAAACCTATGTTTGTTAGCCTAATCTTCAGTCAGAATATTTACTAAGATTCTCCCATTCACTTCTGTCTCATTCTACTTCATTTCTACTCTACACCCCTAAGATTGTTATTACAATCCACCTTGCCATTATGAAATTAGAGACCTTGAGGTCTGGATGGTACAACACATAAGTTAAAGCCAAGCCCTACTATAAACCTTGCTATTGTTTCAACATTAGGAGATATTATCATTGAGAACTCTATGACTACATCCTCTTTAGTTTTTAACAAATACTGAGTTTCCTGGGACAGAACCAAATTGTGAGGTCAAACTGAGATAGTTATTTGGACTAACATATCTGCTCATAGGTTAATAGTTTAGTAGTAGAAAAGTATTCAAATTTTTGCAATCTATGACAATATCTATAGGTTTGGGGAGCCTGTTAAGTATATGTACCAAGACCTGTTATTTCGGCAGTGCTGACTGAGCAACCATTCTATGTCCACGTCCAAGTGTCCACATATGACTTGGTACATTGGTCTCGTCTCGGCACATCCACCACCCACATGCCCACTCCTCACCCCTTGGTCCATCTCACCTCGGGACTTCCTGTCCTTGTTTTATCCTCGGTCACAGCCCTTGTCTTATAGTCGGGCACTTCCTATTGTCCTATCCTTGGCCACATTTCTATTATTCTATCCTTTATTGTTCTATCCCTGTTTTACATTCCTTCATTCTAATTTCACTCATTGTGGACAATAACCACATGCTCTGCATACCTTATTGTTCCACATTCCTTATTCCACATGTCGCTTCTTAACCCATATAAGTAGGACATGCATGTACATATTTCCTCATTCTGGGAATCAACTAGGATTAGGCCCTTCTACCTTCTTCCCCTCTGTTAAGTCCTTGACTTGGGCCGGCATCACCAGCATCCTCTCGAGTATCTGTCTGTTGCAAATCGGTGACATGCACGGCTGTTAAGGTGAAAAGAACGACCAGACTGGGGTTTGAACCCAGGGCTATAGTGAATATAGCTATGGTGTTAACCACTACACCATCTAGTCCACATGGGTAACCTTTCAGGTTGACTCCTTGAGTGAAGACATGTGTGTCTATACAAGTTGAGTTCAGAGCCTTAGTAAGTTATCAGATTGCCAATACTACTCATAGAACTCTGTATGTATAACATCTTAGTTTGTAAGACATTAATTAGAGATATGAATAGTATGTGGGATTAGACAATCTAACAATGGCAAGTAGGGCACAACGCATGAGTACATTGAAGCCAACACCACTACTCTTGGCCTGCAGGACTTGGCCCTTGTCTGCCTGACCCTTCGGCAGTTCCCAAAGTCCATCAGTACCCGAAGCTTGACAGAGCCTTTCTAAATAGTGTTGCTAACATTTAAAAGTGTTAGGATATGAAATGGATGTAGTCATAATTCCTAATGTCATATCTCCCAGTTTTGTAACAATGGCAAGGTGCTGAATAGGGTATGGCTTCAACTTATGTATTATGCCCACCAGACCACACTGGACCCTAATTTTATATAGACAGAGAATGTAATAGCAAGATGGAAATTAAGATGGAAGTGAATAAAGGGAGCTTAGTTAAAATCTTAGTCAATATTCTGACTGAAGAGCACCCTACTGAATGTACAAGATCTTATACTACTTGCTTATCTATGAGGAGTTGAATAGATTCCTATAATAGATGAGAAAGCCAAAGATTGAAAGTGTGAGAGTAGAATACTATGCCCCAATCTTGCTCTCCTCTGTGACAGTATGGGATGACACATCATCCTTATACTTAGTGGATTTTCCCTATAAGGAATGTAGCAATAGATCAGATATCAAAAATAGAAATGACAAAATGGAATTGCAAATAAGGAAAGTAGAGCAGGAAATAATAAAGGTCATAATGGCAAAGTGGTCAATAGAAATGCTGAATATGGATGTGCAAGCATGTGGAGGATAGATATAATAAGTAGAGCATAATTGAATGTTGCATGTGATGCCAAGATGGAATAGGCTGAATAAGTGGGGTGCACTGACTTTGAAGGCTGATGGAGCATATGGCTGAAAAGGTGAATGAGGCTGAGTTAGGCTGACTGCAGCTAGTCTGAATAATCAGGGAATCTAGCATAGTGGTTCCTAATAGTATCCTCCCCTTATGGCTGAGTCCCATGAGGCTGTGGAAATGAAGTTGTAGACAGAGGCCATATCAGGATTTGAATATGTAAGGGTGTATAAGAGTAGCCATTAGGAATTGTTGAAGAGTAATCACCATTGACATTGGCAATGGATAACCTATACATCAACCCCCAAAACATCCAGAAATTGATGGAACTGTACTCTTCTCCCATGGCTACCTATCTCAAAGGTGGTGTGAGTGTCACAAATCCTGTCAATTTCCTAACACCTTCGATGTCAACTATCAAGCACAATAAGGCATAACTTAAAGAAGCAGTGTGAGATGCCATTGATGTACAAGAGCCATCAATAGAAGGGTCACACTTGAAAAGTGCAAAGGTGAGTGATATCGACTCTTCAGTATTTGTCTTATGCTAATAACAATTGCAGTATGCCCATCTTCAAATGCAAAATGATGTAGGTGATTTCCATGCCATTTACTATTGAAACACAAGGTTAGGTGAGAGCAATGAAGATATGCCTTGGTTAAGAGGTTAAAAGGCTGAAAAGCCTTGCAGGTACTGTGTGAAACAGGGGAACACATGCCTAAGGAAGTGGGAGAATGACCTGGACTTAGGAGCTTGTGTGTGGTAAGGTAAGAGGGGGGCAGGTTGTAATATCAATGAGTGAGGGAGGGGAATGAGTAAGTGGAAGGGTAACAAAGGAAAAAGGAAGGAAAGGAATCCTGAGGTTGTTGAAAAAACAAAGTTGAATAAAAGGGCAAGAAGGAAGTGCCAGAGACTTTGGATGATAAAAATGAGGTAGGCCTATCGAAAAAGCTGAGGATAGAGCCTAAGGTGCATACCCCACTTTTTCTTTCAAATTCACCCACTCCTCAACCTCCTCTGAAACCATCACTACCACTACCACCAGAGCCATCTCCACCCACTGCAGTACCCACACCATGGATTTTATTTCTTCCCCAATGCCTTCTTCTCCCCCACTGCCTGCTCCTGTTCTCTCATTGCTGTCCTTCCCTGCCATCCTCTCATCAATTTCAAGCAGAAGTGAGGAATCTTGCTTTGCAGATCAGTTATCAGCAGTCTGTGAGTAGAGAGTTGGTGCCAGAGCCACCTCTAGTGCAGGGCACCTGGGAGAATTGGATGGGGAATGGTCAGCCTGGGAACTTGTGAAATGATAGAGAAGATGGAGAGTTGTCAGAGATTTGGAATGTAATATAGAAAAATTGTATTTGGACTTGAGAATTATTTTTTTGTTGTTGTTTCTTTTATTTTTGAACTTGAATTTGAATAAGTAAGATTGGAATTGAAAATTGAACTTCAACTTGAAAATGGAATGGAAAATGAATTGAAATTAGAATCAGTAAGAGTAAATGGAAAAGAGAAAGTACGAGGGTGCTTATAAAATAGGTAATGGTCCATGTTTGGATGGATACAACTTGTGAAAGTCTTGAATGAGTTCTGATGTGTTGTGTTATAGCCCATACTCTCAATAAACCCATACCAGCCCCCACAACCACCCACACCTTTTCTGGGACCTTTCCAATCACTCAAAGACTGAATAACTGATTTCTGGATTCCCAATACACCATTCCAAGGTTCCATGTTTCCGAACCTCCAAAGATTCCAAAGTCAAGGTTCCGCTCCTTTGATAGACGATGTGCAGGATCATCGCGTACCTCACTCCTGTGTTCTTTGTTTTATATTGCCCCTTATACTCTCTTCCCCCCCTTGTCTCTACTTGGTAAAAGATAGTACAAGACTAGATACATGTATATAAGTCACCAGTCGACTGGACTATTTGCCAGTACGAATATCGACTTAATTCTGTGTCATAGTTTCCAATTAAGTTCTGGTAAACTTTCTGACTCTCTGAAATTAGGGACAGATGATCGAGGAGGGCGCAACACATAAGTTGAAGCCAAGTCCCTGCAACCTCAAACCACTTGTACCACCCTATACCATGAACAGTCCCAAGACCCCCAGCATTCCTGACTTCTGTCCACTCCAATTCCAATCCCAAGTCTGACCCTTAGTTCTCCCACCCCAGAATACGAATCACCTCTTCAGAAACCATTTGGAACCCTCCAAAAATCCTTCTGGAAGTCCCTAGCTAAGCGCCGACATGTGGATTTAACATGTTGTTAACTTCAGTCATGAGGAGCCATGAAGTTTCTTCATCTGTGCCTTCGTATCCTGTCTACTATACTAAATACAACAACTTGCATGCCTCGCACCTGTTATTGGTCTTGGAGTCTAGTACTTCAGTTATTTTGAATTCTGTTTTGCTGTCAATTTTAACTGGAGGTGGAGGCAGTTGAATACAAGTAAGAATGGTGTTAGGCAAGGCTGGTTTGAGTATTGAAATGTGAAAGACAGAGTGTACTGCCTTCATGTAGTCTGGGACTTTTAGAGTAATCGAGTGAGTACTGGGATGTTGTACATGTACCAAGCACCGGTAATTTAGCAAAGCCAACTGAATGATCAGCCTAATTCCACATGCAAGTGACCAATCCACACATATGTCACTTGGTACATCAGTCTTGGTTCAGCACACTCATCCTCCACATTTCCCAATCCTATCCCCTATCCACTCTTCCCCACTCATTATACATTAATTACCTCCCTGTTTATTCCTTAATTCTCGGCCCATTTTACTTCAGGACATTTCCCATTGTTTTATCTTCAGCCATGACCCTATTGTTTTATATTTGGTCACTCTCTATTCTATTCTTGGCCATATTTCTATTATCTTATTTTCATTGTTCTATTCTTGTCCATATTCCTTATTATATTCTTGATCATTGTGGACAATACCTCCACATGATTCTTCATACCTTATTGTTCTCCATTCCTTATGCCGCCCTGTTCTACATCTTGCTTCTTAACCTTTATAAGTAGCAAATGTATGTAGATAGTTCTTCACTCTGAATATCAACTTGGTTCACATCCTCTAGTCCTCCCTCTTTCCATCTAAAGTCCCTCACTCAGGCTGACATTCTCGGCACCCTCCTAGGTCCTTCTTCTGTCCAAATTAGTGGCATGCACGGAACAGCAGGGTATAATGCACGAGTATGTTGAAGCCTAGCCACCTTGATCAGTCAGCAGGACTTGGCCAACTCCCATCCACATTACTGAGACTGAACAGATGTGCAATGATTTCAAACAGACTCAAAAACTTCTCAGCTAGCTTCTTTGTAGGATGAGTCATCCTAAGTAATTGGACTTTGACAAATACAAGACTGCTGATTAGAAAATCTGGGGCTGGAAGTTGTTTAACATCTGCTGAGGTCTGGTACATTTGTTGAGCTTTGAGAATACTGGTTTGAAACTGCTGGTGTAATTTGTCTAAGTTAACTATAAAATTCTTGTGCTCAAGATGAAGCCAGATCATGTTCAGGGTAAATTGTGAAATTGGGATGGTAGCCTTTATTGGCAAAAAATGGCAAGACTCCCATCATAGTACCAGGAGCATTGTTATAGGTGAATTCTGCAAGGGGTAATAGCAAGGCCCAATTGTCTTGTTAATAGTTATAGTAGACAGGAAGGTACTATTCTGATGTCTGATTAGTACATTCCATATGGCCATCTCCTTTGGGGTGATAGCCTTAGGTGAAGTGCAACTTCATATCAAGGGCCTTCCTGTGAAGCTTCGGGTACTGACAGACTTCAGTACTGCCGAGGGTTGTTGGGCAGACAATGGCCAAGTCCTGCAGGCCAAGAGTAGTGGCGTTAGCTTCAATGTACTCGTGCGTTGTGCCCTACTTGCCATGCGTGTCACCGATTTGCAACAGACAGATACTCGAGAGGATGCTGGTGATGCCGGCCTGAGTCAAGGACTTAACAGAGGGGAAGAAGGTAAAAGGGCCTACGCCTAGTCAATACCCAGAATGAGGAAATATGTACATGCATGTCCTACTTATATAGGTTAAGAAGCGACATGTGGAATAAGGAATATGAGACAACAAGGTATGCAGAGCATGTGGTTATTGTCTACAATGAATAAAATTAGAATGAAGGGATGCAAAATGGGGATAAAACAATAAGGGATAGGATAATAGAAACGTGGCCAAGGATAGGACGATAGGGAGTGGCCAACTATAAAACAATGAGGTTGTGGCCGAGGATAATACAAGGACAGGAAGTCCCAAGGAGAGACGGACCAAAGGGTGAAGACAAGGAGCATGGATGGTGGATGTGCTGAGCTGAGACTGGTGTACCAAGTGTTATGCATGTGGCATGGACACTTGGTCATGGATATAGGATGGTTGCTTGGTCAGCACTGCCGAATAAATGGGTCTTGGTATGTGTACTTGACACTTTCTGAGAGAATGTCAAAAGTGTGACATAAATTCCAACCCTCTATCTGAAGTGATGTGAGAAGGAATGCCATGTTTGGAGAATATTTGAAGAATGATAAGTTCTGTGAGTTGGGATGAGATGATCACATCAGTTGTAGGAATGAAGATTGAATGCTTGGAAAAGTGAGTGACAATAACTAGGATGGCCATGAATCCTGAGGACATGGGAAGCTGTTCGATAAAGTCCATGGATCTTAAGTTCCAGGGTTTTTCTGGTACTGGAAGCTGTTTGAGTAGTCCATAGGGCTTGTGTCATTGTGCTTTGTTCCTCATGCAAGTCATGCAGGATTTGCAATAGTCTTTGATGTAGGACCTAATGCTGGGCCAATTAAAGTCATGTATAACAAGGTCTAATGTTTTGTTAATTCTAAAGTGTCCTGATAGAATGTGATCATGCTTATGTTGCAGGACTTGTAATTGTAAGTCTTGTGCCTCAGGAATGTACAGTATATGTGACCATAGAATAGTAATAGGCCATTGCAATTAGGCTGCCACTTTGGGTCATCATTATTCATGAGGTGTTTCTAGGCTATGGAGTCAGAAGAAAGATGTTGTTTATGTTGTGATTAGGATAAGCAAAAATACATCATATGCATTACCTTTTCGAAAACTCACATTCCCTTGAGCCTACAAAATTATCAAAACAATAATGCCAATGCCTGCAAATATTCTCACAATTTTTCTGCATTTATTTGACGATCTGGAGGCGTACACATTTACTCGAAGTTATCAATCAACGCCGATTTCATCGATATTCAATATTTTCGACTACTTTCCTCGACGACATTATCTGCAATTAATCACTCGGTTTTATCGAATTTTCTCTCCATTTTCCTGAATTTATATTCGACTTCTATTGCTTTCCCGTCCCGGTGTTCACCTCAGTAAGGCGCCTAAGTGGAGGCATAGGCGATCACGTGAGGTCACGAGGTATTGTCACGCGTCACAGAAGTGTAACGAAGAATGGAGTATGAAGAAATTATAATAGATTAATATGGCATTTAATACAGGCTATTACTTGCCATAAGAATCTATTATTATGTGTGGAAGAATGAAATTGATTTTGCTGCGTGACATTTTTATATTCAAGAATTTATGTTGACCGCTCAAAAAGTCGTCGAGCGCTTATACATCGATGTCCAATAAAACAATTATCCGTCGACGAAGAATCCAAACATTATTATTCCTATACGACAATTCTTAATTCCGTACCACCATTTATTTCCATTCACACCGAACAAGATAAAATCAACAATTCTATTTTCTTCGCCCAAAATGGTAGTAGCGAGGCGCCCAACGCTACTCAAGTATCATAGGAACGGCAGAGGCTTGGCCAGCCACCGCCCTTATGAAATATATTCGTCTTTGAAGTGCAGAAGCTATAAGTATGTACATTAATGTTTTCCATTGCCGGTTTTCTCCCCCAGCTCTTGTAAAATGTATTTTGCCTGTCTGATGTCATGTATGATGTTAAAACTCCTGTATGTTGTTTCATATTCAATTTCCGCTTGTATTTTGTATAGTATATAGCCTATGATTTGTAGTTGATAAAAAGACTAGACTTTCTATCATATTTCCCATCAAGATAATCTTCAAAAATCATTTATTCAATTGCTCTGTCTAAATTGGCAGAAGTATTTTGTTCACATCTATTTTATCTATCTCCCGGCCCTTAATCTTGTCAGTTTAATGTCATTCAGGATCTGCTCTGTGTCTATAAGCACCATGGCCCTTCTGACAGGTTTGACAAGGCTTGTGGCTCAAAGGGACATGGTCAACTGATGTTGGGAGAAACCAGGTCAAAAGTTCTGGGGATTAATGGTGACATAGTTGCTTACCCCCTCCTTAAGGTAGATGTCCCATCATCTAGTGAGAAAATCAGGCTTAGTGCCTAATTGACTGGGTCTAAAACAAATGATGAGGTTAAAGTGGGAAAGGTATTCCAACCACCTAGCTTGACATCTAATCAAAAACTTTGTAGTATAAAAGTACTCCAAGTTCTTGTGATTGGTGATGTTGATTGGCTCAGTGGACCCTTCCAAGTAGTATTGCCATTTTTGGGATGCTTCAAAAATCACAAGCAGTTCTTTGTTCTGTAGTCATAGTTGAGTTTGGGTGATGTGAAAGTTCAGGAATAGAATGTGATTGGATGAAGGTCTCTGTCTGGGGTGTGGTGAGAGAGTATAGCTGCCAAAGCATAATCTGGCATATCTGTCTCCACAATCAAGGGATAGTCAGATGTTCAATGAGTTAAAATGGATGCAGACTTGAATGCCAGTTTCAGCCTATTAAATGCATCTTTATACTCCTCAGTGAAGTTCCAGAGTAGACCCTTTTGAGTGAGTCGAGTAAGGGGAGTTATAATCGTAGAGTAGCTGTTAATGAATCATCTGTAGAAGTTTGCAAATATCTGAGGAAGGATTCAATGTCTTTGACTTTTTGTGGTTCAGGCTATTGTATGATACATTTGACTTTGTCTTCTGCCATCATAAGGCTGCCAGGTGATAGGATATATCTGAGGTATTTGACAGATATTTGGTGTGTTGAGATTTTAACAGTCAGTCCAGACCTTCCTTTCTCATTTCAATTGTCCATGCATGGCACGGTGGACAATCTTCATTCTTTCCTTTGTTCCATTACATGCAAGTGGCACTGTGGATGTTATATTGTTTCTTTCCCATTGTCACATTGTCTTTTGTTTCTTTCCTTTTGTTTCATTTCTTATAAGTACAAACTGTTCAGACAGTACTAATTCAGACTTTAGAGCGGAAGTCTGAAGTAAGTACTTCTTCATATATTTCACTTCATCTAGACTTACTGTTATTCCATAGTTACTCTTGTGTCTAGGTATTTACTATGAATATAGGAGACTTTAGAGCAGAAGTCTGAATTACTCTTGTGTCTAGAATTTGACATGGTGGAATGAACATTTATCTTCTTGAGCATATAGGGCATGCTTGCATAGTTGCCATAAAACTTCACGGACATGTTTGATATGCAAGGACTCATCATTGGAATAAATGAGGATGTTGTCCCAATGGATGATCATACAGACATCTAGTAGGTCTCCAAATATGTCATTCATGAAATGCTGAAAAACTACAGGGGCATTAGACAAATCAAATGACATAACAAGCCATTCAAAGGACCCATAATGAGTCCTAGAGGCCATCTTCCATTTGTCCCCTGTCACAATTCAAACAAGGTGATAAGCATGTCATAGATTGATTTTGGTATAAATGCAAGCCTTCTTTGGAGTGTCTAAGAGGTCAGAAATAAGTGGAAGTAGATATCAATCCTTTTTCATTATTCTGTTGAGACCTCAAAAGTCTACACAGAGTCGTAGGGAGCCATCCTTCTTTTGCACAAATAGTACTGGCACTCCATGTGATGAACATGAGTCAAATGTGTCAGGGTTCATATCAACTGTCGGGGTTCGGTAATGCCAAAGATGCAGATGAGAGTCGGCCAAGTCTAGCAGGCTGGTAGTAGTGGCTTTGGCTTTAATGTACTCATGTGTTGTACCCTACTCTCTCTGTGCTTGGGACAGTAGAAGAACTCAGGAGGGTGCTGAGAGCATCGGCCCAAGTAGAGGACTTTAACAAGGACAGAAAGGTAAAGGGGCCTAAGCCTAGTTGATACCTAGAATGAGGAAGTATGTACATGCATGTGCCACTTATCTAGGTTAAGAAGCAAGATGTGGAATTGTCAAGTCCACAATTCCAAGCTCCAGTTCACCCAGTGATACCAACCGACCAACCCTTACCCATGTCATCCCTCACTATCATGTGGTTTTGGCTTGGTACATCCGGTACATCGTCTGGACCACTCCCCTACTATTCTCTCATTCCCTGCCCATTCCCTTATCTGTTCTCCCTCGGAAAATTTACTATTCATTTATTAATTCGGTCATGGCCCTATTGTTTTATCTTT
Source organism: Gomphus sp. MG54 (assembly GCA_003314385.1). Lineage (NCBI taxonomy): Eukaryota > Fungi > Basidiomycota > Agaricomycetes > Gomphales > Gomphaceae > Gomphus > Gomphus sp. MG54. Next base: position 10,786 of record QLPG01002567.1, read on the forward strand.
TGTCAAGTACATGTACCAAGACCCATCTATTCAGCATTGCCGACCGAGTGACCATCCTATATCCACGACCAAGTGTCCACGCCACATGCATAACACTTGGAATGCCGGTCTTGGCTCAGCATGTCCACCATCCACACTCCCTGTCTTCACCCTTTGGTCCGTCTCCCCTTGGGACCTCCTGTCCTTGTATTATCCCCGGTCACGACTCCATTGTTTTATACTCGGCCACTCCCTATTGTCCTATCCTTGGCTATGTCTCTATTATCTTATACCTTATTGTTTTATCCCCGTTTTGCATCCCTTCATTCTAATTTTATTTGTGGTAGACAATAACCACATGCTCTGCATACCTTGTTGTCCCACATTCCTTATTCCACATGTGACTTCTTAACCTATATAAGTAGGACATGCATGTACATATTTCCTCATTCTGGGTATCGACTAGGCTTAGGCCCTTCTACCTTCTTCTCCTCTGTTAAGTCCTTGACTTGGGCCGGTATCATCAGCATCCTCCTGAGTATCTGTCTGTTGTAAATAGGTGGCATGCATGGCAAGTAGGGTGCAATGCATGAGTACGTTGAAGCCAATGCCACTACTCTTGGCCTGCAGGACTTGGCCATAGTCTGCTCAACCTTTCGCCAACACCCCTCAGCAGTACCAAAGTCCATCAGTAACCGAAGCCTGACAGTATACCCAGAATCAAACGACTTTCCATGCATCCACAGTTTACAAATATGGTCTCACAAGACACCCTTTTAATGATCTTTCTATCTTATTATTTGGAACCAGGTCTCCCGGTAGCCCTTCTAACTGTTTTGAATCAGGATCTGCTCATAGCTTCACTGGATTGTCTTACTCCCAAGAGGGTGTCCAACAAGACAAGTCCATGCCATAGCAGTCTCAACCCAATACCAGTATAGATTCGGAAACCACCTAGTTCAGAAGAACTCCAGTTTTTTCTGGCCAACCTGGAGACAACGCCCACCCTCGGCACTGTGTCCGGCATGCTTGATCAATCAGCATCAGCTCACAGACCATTTGAAAATTTGTTTATGATTATGACCCTTCTCGATCTAGTATTTCTTGCTAACAGCACAGATACATCTACTAGATTTTCCGTCTGGACAACTTCAGTCCACCCATCCGTCTGTCATGTCACTAGATCCATCGGTCAGCAATATTCAGGCACAACTCACTCACCTGCTATAATCCATTAATTAACAGGGTATTGGGCAGTATTATAATTCGTCAAGCTACTAACATTTTTAGGTGCATCCCAATGGCCTAGGTCCAGGTGGCACTTGCCACTGTTCCAAAAGCCTCACCCAGGATCCTGTTCCATCGCTGGAAGCTTCACCAATAGCCCTAGTCAATGCAACTGCCTTGTGCATGCTTGTATACCAGAATGGCTGGCAAGTTTTTTGGCTAGGACCTCTTGGTCAGCATTGTCACTTGGCACATTTTGCCAAGGTCTCTTCCATCCGTCCCCATCCACTTCCATTCATACACCCCATATATGCGCATCATATGCATTTATGACCCTTCTCCATTCTTCTCGGCTAGAGGCCGACACCTTTAGTAGACGGTGGGATGTCTACCTAAAAGGGGGGGTGGCGACTAGCTAGAAACCTTTTCAAACTGCGCAAACTCCCCTCCCAAAGACATCCTTCTGCCTAAAACCCCTCCATTCATCACTCTCTGTCCTGTCCTCCACTTCCTCTGTTCCCTCAGTTCCTCCCCTATACGTTCCCGACACTCTACTCATGATCCTATGACCACTCTTACTCCCGAATACATCCCCTCAGTCTACAATTAACCCCTAATCCCTCCGCAAACATCCCTACACTCCAATTCCGACATCATGAAGACCTCACATTCCTCGCAGTCCATCCATCAACCTTTTCTTCCATCAATATAACACAGCCAAACTGCTGAAAACCTCGGCACTTTCGACTCGTTCTTTCTTTTTCTTGATTCCATTTACTTTTCATTTTCATTCAAAAAAAAAAAAAAAAAAAAAGAAAAAAAAACACGATGATATTATAGGTCCTTTTAATCTATCTCAACATCTTCTGCATCCTCCCTCTGCTTCCCCTTCCTGCTACCCATTTCAGTACTCTCCGCCCCATCCTCACTACCCCCCAAATTCCCGAGGCCTCCCGTAATCACCTCGAGTATAAGATAGAGGGCAGCCTCCATCCTCCAGTTACTTTGAAGGAGCTCCTCCAATAGCTCCTCCACCCCTCCCGATCCTGATGGCCTGATTGGCAGCACTTCCATGGGGATCCGCCCACTCAACGGCATGGTATGGCCCTGTCGCAACCTCTTTGCAGGAGGATCGCCTGCCTCCTCGGAAGGCAGAGATGATGGGATTATGAGCAAATACAGTAGGATTGAAGAATTTTCTTAGGCAGCTAATTTATTTATCTCCTCAGTATAGTCAATAACTGAGATGTATATTCGAAAATATACCTAATTTATTTATCTTACAAAAGAAATAACAAGGAAATTAGCCCTGAGGCTTTGTACATAATATTACACTACTCACCTCCTCAGTATAGTCAATAACTGAGGAGGGAGGCTTTGCGCGGGTTGTGTCTCACCCGCATATACCTTGCAGCCAGCCCTTGACCCTATTGAAGGTTTGAGCCAGGCTGCCGGTTCCAAGTCCAGGGAGCCGGCCACGCTAGTCGCGTCGTGCGTGGACAGGCGCCCGTAAGTAGCGTACACAATAGAACACGAATAACTTCCTCAATAATGAGGATAAAAATACAAAGAAAATTGAGAAAAATAAAGAGTTCAAAAGCGCACAGTTTGATACCAAAATCGATATAATAGTACAATATATTGAGGTTGACCTCTCAGGGGTGAGATGCTGATTTGCACCCAACAAGAGATGCCGAAAACAAACCTTTGCGCATCGACATGTTTCTGTGCTATATACAGGAAAATCAATAAGAAATGAGAAAAAAAGAAAAAAAATAACTCACCTGTGCCCCTGTTTGGCCCCCACTCCTTCCTTGTCTGCATGTACCCGGCCCCTTGCTAGGCCCTGAATCCACATTCCTACCCCTCTTCCATGTCGCATCATGCGGGACTCCTGATATACTGTGGTTTCCCTCTCCGGCCTGTGTGGCTAATATGACTCCTTCTGCTTCCTCTGCGGCTGTTTGCACATCTCGAATGGCCCCCTGACGATCGATCCCACTGGGAATTGGAGCATCCCCGAGCTCTCATTTGCTATCACCAGTTTCGGCGTTCATCTTTCGGGTTTTGTGGTTTTGATAGTAGAGTGATATGGTTGACTGACGAGAAGCCCAGAAAACGCGATGTCACAAATAGGCATCCCGAACCTTAGACAAATTAATTTCCAGCTTCATGGGTTCAGCCGCTAGAGGGGGGACACTGTCAAGTACACATACCGAGACCTGTCTATTTGGCATTGCCGACCGAGTGACCATCCTATATCCACAACCAAGTGTCCACGCTGCATGCATAACACTTGGAACGCCGGTCTCAGCTCGGCACGTCCACCATCCACACTCCATGTCTTCACCCTTCGGTCCGTCTCCCCTTGGGACCTCCTGTCCTTGTATTATCCCTGGTCACGACTCCATTGTTTTATACTCAGGTACTCCCTATTGTCCTATGCTTGGCTACATCTCTATTATCTTATACCTTATTGTTTTATCCCCATTTTGCATCCCTTCATTCTAATTTTATTTGTGGTGGACAATAACCACATGCTCTGCATACCTTGTTGTCCCACATTCCTTATTCCACATGTGACTTCTTAACCTATATAAGTAGGACATGCATGTACATATTTCCTCATTCTGGGTATCGACTAGGCTTAGGCCCTTCTACCTTCTTCTCCTCTGTTAAGTCCTTGACTCGGGCCGGTATCATCAGCATCCTCCCGAGTATCTGTCTGTTGCAAATAGGTGGCACGCATGGCAAGTAGGGCACAATGCACGAGTACGTTGAAGCCAATGCCACTACTCTTGGCCTGCAGGACTTGGCCATAGTCCACTCAACCTTTCGCCAACACCCCTCAGCAGTACCGAAGTCCGTCAGTAACCGAAGCCTGACATCTTTGGCCATCCTCTATTGTTCTATTCTCACCCACTCCCTCATTATTTTATTCTCAGCCATCTTTCATTATTCTATTCTTGCTTACATTTCTTATTCTATTCTTGATCACTGTGGACAATACCTCCACATGATTCTTCATACCTTATTGTTTTCCATTCCTTACACCACCCTGTTCCACATCTTGCTTCTTAACCTATATAAGTAGCAGATGTATGTAGATGATTCCTCACTCTGAATATCAACTTGGTTCACACCTCCTTGTCCTCCCTTCTCCTGTCTAAAGTCCTTCACTTGGGTAGACACTCTTGGCATCTTCCCAGGTCCCTCTTCTGTCCAAATCAGTGGCATACATGGAACAGCAGGGCACAATGCATGAGCACATTGAAACCTAGCCACCATGAATGGTCTGCAGGACTTGACTGACTCCTCGGCTTTACCAAGTCATAACAGGAATAAGGAATGTAGAACAATAAGGTATGCAGAGCATGTGGAAGTATTGTCTATAATCATCAAGAATAGAATGAAGGAATGTAAACGAGAATAGAACAATGAAAATAAGATAATAGGGATGTGGTCAAGAATAAGACAATAGGAAGTGACCGACTATAAAACAATAGGGTCATGGCCAAGGATAAAACAAGGACAGAATGTCCTGAAGTAGTGTCAAGTACACGTACTGAGATTCCGGTAATTTGGAAGTGCCAACTGAGCAGTCAGACTACATCTACGTACAAGTGCTCATGCTGCATGCAAATCACTTGGTATGCTGGTCTTGGCTCAGCACATCCATCATCCACATTCCTTGTCCCCATCCCTCATCTACTCTATGCCATTCACCATCCATTAATCCTACCATGCCTACTCCTTATTTCTCGATCCACCTCACCTCAGGACATCCTGTCCTTGTTTTATCTTTGGCCACAACCATTGTTTTATAGTCGGGCACTTCCTATTGTCCTATCCTTGGCCACATGCCTATTATTCTATTTCCATTCCCATCCCCGTTTGCATTCCTTCATTCTCATTGTGGACAATATCTCCACATGCTCTGCATACCTTATTGTTCCACATTTCTTATTCCACATGTCGCTTCTTAACCCGATATAAGTAGGACATGCATGTACATATTTCCTCATTCTGGGGATCGACTAGGCTTAGGCCCTTTTACCTTCTTCCCCTCTGTTAAGTCCTTGACTCAGGCCGGCACTTTCAGCACCGCCCGAGTACCTCCTCTGTCCCAAATTGGTAGCATGCATGGCAAGTAGGGTACAATGCACAAGTACATTAAAGCCAAAGCCACTATTTCTGGCCTGCAGGACTTGGCCACTCCATCCAACCCCTCAGCATTCCCAAAGCTTAACAAGTAGAACAAATCCAGGAAAGGAGTAGATGGATAGGATTATTGGATGATGAATGAGGAGGGAGTGGATGAGGGATGGGAATGAAGAATGTGGATGGTGGATGTGCTGAGCTGAGACTGGCATATCAGGTGACTTGCATGTGGCTTCATCACTTGTGTGTGGACATAGACTGAATGCTTGGTCGGCAGTGCCGAGGGACCAGACACTCGGTATGTATGCTTGACAAAATGAAACCAATTTTGATGTGTTTGTTGATGAAGTCCTGTAGGGATTGTAGTTCAGATACTGAAAGTAAGTAGATAGGAGCAAGAGGTGGTGGAGTGCGTTCCTTAAGGTTAATCTTAAGATCACAGATCTATAGGGAACTAATGTATTAGCACATTGTTTACTAAAAACATCAGTGAAGTCATGAGAGTATTCTGGAACATGCTGTTTAATGCTATCCAGGTTGACTGATGCATCAACCATAGTAGAGCCTTGAGCTTATTTGTCAAGATCTGCAAGGTTGAGTTAGAAGGCTTGTGATCCTTCTAGGTTGCAGGCTCATATGAAGGCAGCCGCATTGACTAGGGATATGTGAGGTGCTTCTAACTTCAGAGTTGGTGTGTCAGGCATTGGGAATGCCAACCAAGCATGGGCCAAGTGCTATTACACTAGTGCTGGCTTCACAGTGATGGTGGGAATCGGCCAAGTCCTGGAGACTGATTAGGCTTCAATGTACTCATGCATTGCACCCTACCTTCTGTGCCTGCCACTGATTTCTGACAGAAGGGGTGCCCATGAGGGTGCCAAGGGTGCTGGCCCAAGAGAGGACTTCAGATGGGAGGAGAGAAGACAAGGAGGCTTATACCAAGTTGATATCCAGAATGAGGAATTATCTACATACAGTATGAGGTATGGGTGAAGACCCAACGCAGCACAAAGATAAAGCATCTACAAATGGATTGCAGCAGTGAATATCTCTCTGAAGAGTTTAGTGCTCACCTAAAGTCCAAGGGAATAGTCCAAAGCCTGACCATACATGATATGCCTGAAGAGAATGGGGTGTCAGAAAGACTCAACTGCATGTTACTGGAACACGCACATGCGATGCACCTGGCAGTTGGTTTGCCCAAGTTTCTCTGGACAGAGTTGGTGTGACATGCAGTCTGGTTGAAGAACCAGACATCCATGTGTGCACTGGATAGAAATATGCCATATGAGGTCATGTATCACATGAAGCCAGACCTTACAGACTTACTAGAATGGGGTGCAAGAGTCTTTACCTTCAGAGAAGACTATGGCAAGCTGGAAGCCAAGGCAGATAAAGGCAGAAGGATTGATACAGTGACAAAAGCAAGGGGCACAGAGTGTACTGGCCCAGCAAACATTGAGTAACCATCAAGCACAACATTACATTCGATGAATCTATCCTAGTTGTCCCAAGCAATTCACAGACTGAGGGGGAGCTAACCACCCAGAACAGTCAAGGCGCCGCTCAACAACCATGCATTGACCCTCCTGTACCATGAATCGATCCTCTTGAAGGATTTGAAGCACCAGACCATCCAGAGGAGCAGCCACAAAGCAGGGGACACAGGGTGCACAAGCCCTCTGCCTACATAAGGGAAATCACTGACGGTACAGGTAGTTGCACTGGCTGTGAGAATGCCCCTATGTACCCTAAGGAGCTGCCCATCCCCACCAGGAATGTGGCCTTAGCAGTCCTGAAAGAGCTGGAGGAGGTCAGCATGGAGGATAAAGGGATGACTCATCATCCTCTAGAACATGTGATGGCAGCAGCTACATAGAGCATGGGAATCAACCCAGTTAGCCTGGATGACATGCATTCACATGAGGACTGGCCGGTGTGGGATGTGTCCATCAAGTGAGAGCTAGACCAGCATGCAACCCTACAGACATGAGACCTTGCAGAACCCCCCAATAGTGCCAACATTGTTGGCAGCATGCTTGTTTTTCACTACAAGCATGATGTGAGTGATAAAGTTGTAGCCCACAAGACCAGGCTTGTCATACAATGTTTTTCCCAAAAGGAAGGGATAGACTACAATGAAACTTCTCTCCAACTATCAAACTTTCTGCCATCTGCATCATTGCCACCATAGCAGTCAGGAATGACTGGGAGCTTGAGTAGACCAATTACAATGGTGCCTACCTCAATGACCTTATTATAGAGCCAGTTTACATGCACCAGGCCAAAAGCTATGAAGTCCCTGGACAGGTACATCATGTCTGCTGCCTCAACCACATAATCTACAGCCTTAAACAGTCAGGGAGGGAGTGGTACAATATGCTGCATGGCATTATGTACAGGTGTGGGTTTACATATTGTTAAGTTAAGCATGCTGTATTCCACAGGTATGCCAGCCAGGACACCCTCATCATCGCTGTAGACATCGACGATCTCACCATGGCCAGCAACTCAAATGTTGTAATCTGCAAATTCAATGATGAGTTGCACACCATCCTCAATCAAGGATATGGGGGATTTACATTGGCTACTAGGGATAGAGGTTAAATGCACCTGTAAGCTACATATGCTCTCACTCTCACAGCATGCTTACATCGAGAGAATCCTCAAGCAGTTTAATCTACAGGATGCAAACCCCCTTAGTACGCTGCTTGACCCTCATCACAAACTCTCCATATTACACTCCCCATCCACCCCTTACCAATATGACAATATGCATAATGTGCCCTACAGAGAGGCCATTGGCTCCCTCATGACATGGTGCTGGGCATGTGCCTGGACATCTCATTCACCATATCCTTCCTGGTGCAATTTATGCAGAACCCAGAGGGGACACACTGGGAAGTGGTCAAAAGGGTATTTCACTACCTTAAGGGAATGAAAGACACTTGCCTCATCATTGGAGGGGTGCAAAAAGGCCTAGAGGCCTTCTTGGATGTGGACTAGGCCTCACAGGAGCATAGACACCCGTATCTGGGTATGTATTCATGATTGATGGAGGAGCTGTCTCCTGGAGTTCAAAGAAAAAGCCTATTGTTACACTATCAACAACAGAGGCTGAATACATCATGGCCACTCATGCTGCAAAAGAAGCCCTGTGGATCTGAATGTTTATTGTGGAGATATGTAGCTCAACCACTCAGAGAGCCCATGTCAGGTGTTTAGCTAGATACTTCTGGAGGGGTTTCTGGAGGCTTCCAAAGGGTTCCTATGAGGGGGTCAAGGCTCCAGGGGTGAAAGGGTTTGGGAGCACAGATTCACAGATGGGAGGCAGGAAGGTGGAGAGATGGGAAGTGCCAGAGACTTTGGGTTGGTCATGGTATTAGGTTGATAGGATTAGTCATTCAAGTGTTCAAAGTTGGAGGAACTTGGCTTCAACTTATGTATTGTACCCTCCTCAATTGTCTGTCCCTAATTTTGGAAAGTTGGAAAGTTTACTGGAACTAAATTGGAAACTACAATGCAGATTAAGTTGATATTCATACTGGTGAATAGTCCAATTGACTGGGGGTTTATATACATGTAGTTAACCCTTGTACTATCTATTGCCGGGTAAAGACAAGGGGGAGAAGGGAGTATAAGAGGCTAATAGAAAAGGGAGAACAAGGGAGTGAGGTATGTGATGATCCTGCACATCATTTATCAAGGAGCAGAACCTAGGTCATGGAATCACAGGAGGTTCAGGATTGCAGAACTTTGGGTTGATGCAACAGAATTATGGAAAGCGATTGTTCGAGGCTTTTAATGGTTGGACAGTCCCAGAAAAGGTGCAGGTGGTTGTGGGGACTAGTATGGGTTTATTGGGAGCATGGGCCATAACAATTTCCATCACAAATAATGACAAATATCACCTGGGGACCAAGCATATACACCACCATTCAGGCCGGAGCTGAAAATAACCTTGGGTAAAATTCCAGAGTTTAGCCTAATCTAGAACTCCGGTCAGGGGTTGGATTCTGCTTTTTTCAAGGTCAACTCTCAAGCTTGAAAAAAGGTTGAAATCATAAAATATAAATGTTGTCATTAGGCAGATTTGTCCTCAAAAGCCAAGGTTGTATAATCATTGCCTAATATTAATTCAAATAACTTTGTATATTATTTCCCTACATAAATTTAGAATAAAATGTAGTTATGAAGTGTCAACATGTCAAGAATTGGCTGGCATCCTATAAACTACAGCTTACAACAATAATCTTATAGACTTACTGCTGAGACATTGACCAAACTGTTTGGGTGCCTATACTCCCATATTTAGTATCGCAGTTCGATGTGCAGTTTCCAAATTGGGGTGATAACCTCTTGTCACACTCATCTCCAGGTTCTGTAGTCTTCGCTCAATGTTGTTAGAAGGGACAAAAGGTGTGTGAGCCAGTGAATCTTCATGATACTTAATTGCTGACTGAAAATCTACAATGGTGGTGCATCTCTGGCATCGATGACCATGTGCCAGAATGAAGGTATGGGCTATTGTTTCTCTCAGAGTTTTCCAATTGACTGCAGCTTGCCTTCTATAGCTTAATGGTAATGAAAAGAACCACTACTCTGTGTTTCTTTGCAGTCGGAGGGGTATGATTTTGCCCAACTATTTGTGTGCTGTAGGTGAGCAGTCCACAATATGATTAACTTTCAATATCCACTGAGCCAAGGCATTAGGGTCCCCACCCCATTCAGGACTGATCTCAGGGTGTTATTTGGAATCAAAGTAAGGTTTCCACTACTGTTTTTAGATTCATTGTACTGACATTATGCCCCTTTCCTTGATTCCCCCCTTCCTGGACTACTCCCTCAGCACTTCTGTAAGGTTCTTTGCTGCACCTCATTGCTATCATCTGGGGAGTCATCCCCAGGTGGTTATAGGTCATTGGGAGCCTCATATCACCTGCAGAAAGGCCATGTTCCCTTCGGGTGCCTAACATACAATGGGGTAGGAGAGGGTATAGGGCTTGAATCATCATCACCCGGTATAGGTTTCAGGTAGAAATGGGCTCTAGATGCTCTAGAGGCTTGGGTGACTCTGCTATTTTTTGATTCAGCTGTCTCAGGGATGCTGAACAGTGTTTTTCTCCTTTCATGCACAGGGGGTTGGAATAATGCCTCAAAGCCTTCAGAAATGGTGAGTCCAGTGGTGTCTTGCATATATGAAGACTCTCTAATGCTCCACCTTCTAGTTTCTCCACCATATGAGCCCAAGGTGCATTGCTGTTCATCATTTGCCTCAACTGGCGTCTCAGATCATACACTTTCTGCTACCCCTGTAGACCTCCTTCAAGACTTGTTCAAGCATCAGACTTTAGTGAGTTATATTCAGATGTCTCTAGCTCCTCTCATGGATTGAGATGAGTTTTACCCAGCTGTGCCAGGCCTCTGTTTCACACCTTCCCTCAACTCCTTGTTTCTTGCTTGGGTAGCAGCTGCTTTCTTGGCCAATTCTGCATGTTTTTCTGGGCCAGTAATACGAAGAATAGCAGCAGATTCCTGATGTTTTGACTGTCGATCAGTGAAATATGGTATTGGAGCTATCTGGGATCGAGGAGGGGTCTCACAGATCAGGTCCACATTATAGAGTACATGCATATTGAGAAGGTATCAGTCAGCATTAGTATGTACATGATGGGGTCTTCTCGTATTGATGTTATTCGTTCTTGTCAGATGTAATGAGTGCCTGTAGGACCACATTTCCCACTGAAGCAATCATGCTGAGAATTGACAATAAAAGAGCTTCCTATGGTTTACTATCAGTGGGAGGACTTGGACTGAATAAATTACCTGATCTTTGGGGTGACAACTGAGGCTTTTGAGTGACCTGACTCATCTAAGGCTCAAACAAGTATAGGTATGTTGAGGCATAGATCATTCACATCAAGAAGCAAAAAAATCTCAATGATAAGTATAATTCCTTGACCTGAAGCTATGCCAGTATTTGGGGCCAAAATTTTGTATACTCAGCCACATTCAATTGATTTCTGGATGTGTCAAAGACTCTGTTAGCAAGAGCTCAAGATTATGGTGGGACACATACCTTATGTTGGAAGAATATCCATGAGCCTGGTTGACAGATGTCTTTTGATCTGCATATAGTGTACTTGCACTTAGGGAAATGCACGGGTCAGGCCAACCCACACGGGTCACCGGGTCAGGTGTCCTTGGGTGCGGGTGCGGGTGCAGGTCAAGCCATGAGCACCCGTGACCTGGGCCCAACCCAGGGTGTCAACTCCGACACAAATGCAACTTACGCATACGCATACACACTGACACAAATGTGATGCCCCATATGCGCATGTGATACCATGAACATGACGTACATGAGGTATGTGCACGTGCTGCCATGAACGCAACATATGTGCACGTGCCACCACAAACATGATGTATGTGCACACACCACCATGAATGTGATGTAGGCACACGCACTACCACAAACATGGTGTACACACATGTGCCACCACGTATGCGACATACGTGACAAACACAATGTATGCAACGTATGCGCATGCACCACGACAAACACTATGTACATGATGTATGCGATGCCACAAATGTGACATACATGACACCACGAACATGATGTATGCGATGTATACACATGTGCTGCCACGAATGCGATGTATGTGCATGCGCTGCCACAAATGCAACATACGTACATGCGCTGCATGCGTGTGGGTGTGGCGCACACCTAAGACCTGTCGACCCATGGGAAAAAACCCATGGGTTGACGGGTTTGGGTTTCTCATGGATCAGGTGTGGGTCACCCATATTTGACCCATGGGTGACCCATGCCATTCCCTACTTGCACTGGTGCCACATACTATTGGCATGAGTTTCATCTGGTAATGAAGTTGAAGATGAGAACAAAGGGCCCAGTGCATCAATCCACATAGATGGGAATTGTTTGTGTCGAGGCATCATCATCACACTTCCTACATCCAGTGATCAGTTAGCAATTTTTGAGTAAATGCCAGAAACAGGGCTAACATACCAGGGATAAGCATTGATTCTGCTACCCAACCGAGCCTCTGTTACAGATTTGATTTTGTTTCATGAAATGGAATACCTTTGCACCAGCATGTACATAGTTTCCATCTCCATTCTTCTACCATCTGCCACTAACTTGATGCTTGAACCTTTCCATATCAGCTAGTGTGACAGCGATGTCATAACTGGGGGCATGGTGGTTTGATAATACACTGCACAGTCGGAAAATGGCATTCCAGCACTCAAATATTTTAGTTGAATACAAGACAGCTGGCCCAAATCAACGGATAGCCTCAACCACATGTACAAGAATGTGCAGCTTTGGTTTCTTCAAGATTCGTGAGGGGTCAATTAGTGACCAAATATCCAGCAAATTTGCAATTAAGACTTTCAAATCAACCTGTTATTTGATACAATGGGTGAGCATAGAAATTGACAGCTAAGTTAGTAGATCCACACCAAATCAAGATCCATATCCCTGATTGTATGGATCCATAGCATAGCACTAAGTTCTCTAGTAGCCTTCCATAAGTTAAGGAGTAAATCAGAGCAAAGACCATCATGGAGATGGAACACTCCAAGTTGTTGTAAAATCTTGAAATGCTTGCCAATAAGACTATTCTTGTATTGCATAAGATACTGAGCTCGAATGCGTGGTAATGACAGGCCATCAATAGATGATGACTGGAGTTGGACTGCAAAAGGATGATCCTGTTTCTTATCCCACACAGAATTTGTATCATGCCAGACATACTTATCCTGGCCAAGCAAATATGTGTGTAAAATTTCACATGGACAGTCCTGATTCATATGAAGGCCTAAAAAGGTCAGTGTCATAATATCTTACATGGAATATGAATAGCACACACATTGGACTTTGAGGAGGAAATTATAATGATCCCCAGCCCTTAATTGTTTATAGTGTGCTTTGGTTGAGTTAGCAATGAAAATAAAAAATGTTTTATAAATTGAAACATACAAGATTTGGCATCCAGATTGTTATAGCTGTGTTGTGGCTGTTGGATGAGCCAGTCAAAAATCTCATATTGGATTGCCACTGTGATCTCCTCATGGATTGCTTTGCAGGCAGCTCCAGTACATTTACAATCGTTCAAGTGTGAATCTTGCATTTCAGGATTACTGAGGTGTGCTTGTTTCATTTCTGAAGCTTTTGCGAGCACTTTGTAGATCCAAAATTGCACAATCTTGTCTTTGATGCCAGTCTCAGTTTGCATAACTTTAACCAAATCATATATGCTGGAGCATGCAACCCACAGCTGAGACTTGATGGCTTGAATAGTTTCCTGGACCTCATGTGGCACACCAGGCTAGAATAGCATTATGAGGGTTGTGAGAGACAAGAAAAAAAAGAAAGAAACCAGAAATAAGGCTTCATAACTGGTATCACTCTCCTTTTGCTCATCAGTTCCACCGGCTTTGCAGTGACAACAGAATAGATTCCCTTTTAGACCAATATGGGAACAAGTCTCTGATTGCTGAGGATTGTCAGCTGGGAGAACATGAGGAATAATGTGAAATATGATTTCATCCATGAGAGAAAAATCAAATGCAGTGTGCCAATGATCAGGTCCTCTGATAATAATCAAAACATAATTTGATTTACTAAAGATAACTTCTGACCACACTCACATGTCTTTGGCCATGGCATGAAGTTGCTCAGAAGATAAGGCATGTGGTGATGTTGAACTGAAGCACACAAAGTATTCTTGCTGCAGTTTTTGATGGGGCAGACTAACATTAGCTAGATATACATTTGTGTGAGGGTTATATTGCTTGCTGCAATTGCATGAAACATCATCCCTCCAAGACATAAGTCAAATGTGAATGCAAGGTGGCCATTTGCAATTTTACAGACTCAATGTGGCTCACTTGTTGCCCATGCAGGGGATGAATCTGAACAGCAATAATATCAATAACAACCAAAATGAAAAGAACTTTTTAGATTTAATCACGAGCATAATTGATTTTGTATCCCTCTTGTATCAATTCTAGCAGGTTTTCAATAGATTGGCTGCCTTGATACAGATAATATGATTGTCATCAATCATAAATAGCCCAGACTGCATTGAAATACAATTAAGAACTGAATTTAACAAATGAGGATTTCACACATACCACATCATAGTAATGCACACTGTAACACTCAACCATTTCAACCCCACCTATTTTCCCATACCTCATTGGAATGACAAACTGTCCATCCTTCAGCTGGGCAAGTTCTTTGATGTAAAAGTGGTGATGAGAAGCAGATTCCCAGTTTGCCCACATCAGTGAAAGATCATCAATGTCTGAGTCACCAGTCCACTTGCCAGCCTGCCAGAATTCAGACACATGTTTTCTTGAAAGGTCAGGATGGACTTCAAGAAACTTTCAGACCAGAGGATTTGCAAAGTCCTGGTTAAGAAAACTCAAAATGAATATTGTTTTATACAGGAATAGACTTACAAGCTTGAACAGATTTGCTGGACTATTTGAAAAAAACTCATTTCCAAGACATGATGTGTGATGAACAGTCTTGATATTGATATCTTTTGTTAACTCAGCCTGCTTTTTCCAAAGTGCTGAAAATGTGGGAACATGTTTTGCACCGCACTCATTGAACACCCAGATGAAAGCTTTTATGTGATCATCAGACAGTCGCAAGCAAGGTAGATTATCAAGCAAATCAAGCATAAACATCTACCAACAGCATGATATGAGTAAATTGAAATTCTAATTAATGTCACTCACCACTTTTGATCCATGTGGATACCATTTTTCATCAGTATCCTCATCCATTGATGTGTTGTTTGCCTCATCAATATCATTCTCATCCTCCAAACCTGAAACCAAATGAGATATGGACATCAATGAATACCACAACTGTGTCAGGGCACGACCTTCTCCAAAGCCTGATTCAAGTCTGAAGTCCTATTTCAAACTCCGACCAACTCCGAGGCTAAGATGCCCAAGTCCGAGAGAACCACTGAGCAGAAACAGGAATGATCTTAAAACATGGTGAATAGAACCTGGAATAAACACCCAAGCCTTGGACTCAGTACCAGGAAGTTGGCTTTACAAACTCCGATGTATTGATTTGTAAGCTAGTGCATGGACCACTTACATAAGGGTATAAAAGGGGTTCACCAGCAGTGGGATCCTTAGACTTTCCTCTTCGGATTCTCCCTGCTTAGGTGAGGACCCCACATGTAATTAGGTAGTAGTTATAATTAAAACCTTTGGATTCCCCCTGCTTAGCTCACCTCCGAGATACCTCTGAGAGGCTGCAAGAGGGTTGCCCTTACAAACTGCCCAATTCAAATCTAATGAAGTCTTACCCATTGTGTGTAATTGTGCCACCATGTCTGCAACAGTTAGATCTCCCATACCTGCATCATCTATGCCAATTGCAGAGTAGGACTCTGCACCAAGGATTGTATGACCATGACCTTGTAAATCATCCATCTGTTGCTGTAGCCGATCTCAAATACAATCAATTGGCTCATCTCCAGCTGAAAAGATAATCTGCTTGCCATTGAAGTCAAAATATATATTTTCATCATTGTCAACCATGATATCATCAAAACAGTTGCCAGAATCTGGCAAGTCTTCTGGCTCACTGTCTAAGTTATTGAATCGAGTTGCCAATGATAGGTGTGCAGGTATGTCATGAGGTGTATCTGCTTGGCCAGTCAAAGTTGTGGCTACCTGACTCTCAGATGGGTCTTGAGCACTTTTTATCAGAGATTTGATAGCATCTTATTTCTTTTTTCTGGTGAGACCCACCTGTTTACTGTTACCTTTGATGATTACTAGACATTGTAACAAACTTGAGCAAGGCAACATTTCATGCAACTGTTGCCAAGATCCTCAAACAAATCTAATACCAAACATGGAGATTATTTATTTACTTTTATCTTAAATATTATCAGCCTCACCATCAGTTTCCTGCTTTTTCCATATATGAGGCATGACTGGGTCTGACCCACACAACTCAGTTTTTAGGCTCAGCTCTGATCACATGACACAACAATGTTCAAACATTTTTCTTCTGCCTGCCACCATGGTCATTCATTGCTGGATTTTCAGTTCCATCTACTTCAGCAATGCCACTCCTTGACTTTAGTGAAATACCATCAAGTTGTCAAGCTTCGGGTACTGACAGACTTTGGTACTGCCAAGGGGTGCTGTTGAAGGGTCGGGCAGACTATGGCCAAGTCCTGCAGGCCAAGAGTAGTGGCATTGGCTTCAATGTACTCATGCATTGCACCCTACTTGCCATGCGTGCTACCGATTTGCAACAGACAGATACTTGGGAGGATGCTGATGATGCCGGCCCGAGTTGAGGACTTAACAGAGGGGAAGAAGGTAGAAGGGCCTAAGCCTAGTCAATACCCAGAATGAGGAAATATGTACATGCATGTCCTACTTATATAGGTTAAGAAGCGACATGTGAAATAAGGAATGTGGAACAACAAGGTATGCAGAGCATGCGGTTATTGTCCATAGCGAGTAAAATTAGAATGAAGGAATGTAAACGGGCATAGAACAATAAACGATAGGATAATAAGAATGTGGCCGAGGATAGGACAATAGTGTCACACACACATACCAAGACCCATCTATTTGGCAGTGCCAACCGAGCGACCATCCTATATCTACAACCAAGTGTCCATGCCACATGCATAACACTTGGTATGCTGGTCTCGGCTTGGCACGTCCACCATCCACACTCCTTGTCTTCACCCTTTGGTCCATCTCCCCTCAGGACTTCCTGTCCTTGTATTATCCTCGGTCATGACCCCATTGTTTTATAGTTGGCCACTCCCTATTGTCCTATCCTGGCCAGGTTTCTATTACCTTATCCCTTATTGCTTTATCCCCGTTTTGCATCCCTTCATTCTACTTTTATTCATTGTGGACAATAACCACATGCTCTGCATACCTTGTTGTCTCACATTCCTTATTCCACATGTCGCTTCTTAACCTATATAAGTAGGACATGCATGTACATATTTCCTCATTCTGGGTATCAACTAGGCTTATGCCCTTCTACCTTCTTCCTCTCTGTAAAGTCCTCAACTCAGGCTGGCATCACCAGCATCCTCCCGAGTACCTGTTGATGGGATTATGAGCAAATACAGTAGGATAGAAGAATTTTGTAGGCAGCTAATTATT
>QLPG01002568.1:0-12426 GCA_003314385.1 Gomphus sp. MG54
AGATAATCACTCGAGTCAAAGGAAAGCCTGTTACCCTGACATTGAAGGAGACACTATATATGCTCCGAAAATTGCCTTTACCCTCATTTCAATTGGCCGATGCGATGATGCAGGGAACCGAACAGAATTTGCATATCAAAAATGCACTATAAAAAGTTCATCGGGTCATATACTGCTACAAGCACCTAAATTGCACGGCCTATACCGACTGGACAATCAATTGAAAACCCATACCACTGAGCAATGCCTGACTGCCATAGACATACACAAGAAATTAGGGCACATATCTACCAAAGCCCTGAAACATCTTGTAGATCGTGGCATGGTAATAGGCCTTGAGCTCGCACATGTAGATGGTAAAATCGCTTGCGATGCGTGTATCAAAGCAAAAATCACACGCAAACCTCTCCCTCATGAACCTAGTGAACGGTCCAAAAAGATCGGCGACAAGATATATTCTGACGTGTGGGGACCAGCGAGACACATCACAATTGATAAGAAACTATATTATGTCTCGTTTACTGATGACCACTCAAGGGAGTCTGTCCTTTATTTGATGAAGTCCAAAGATCAAGTTTTTGCCAAGTACAAACTATATGAGGCAATGATGCTTAGACACAGAGACGTGCGACTAAAAACCCTCTTCTCAGATCGAGGGGGCGAATTACCGAATTCAATAATTATCTGGAGAAACAAGGCACAAAGCATCGATACACCGTACACGACACTCTAGAACAAAATGGAGTGGCGGAACGCTTAAATCGTACTCTTGTTGAAAGAACACGTGCCATGCTCCTGGATTCGAACCTCCCAAAGTTTTTATGGGGGTATGCCGTTCAGCATGCTAATTATATGAAAAATCGCACGCATATAAGGGCACTACCAGACAAGACCCCTTATGAGATGGTCAACCACAAGAAGCCGAACTTACAAAATATACACAAATGGGGAGAAGATGTCTATGTTAAAATCAAGCAAGATGACAAATTACTATCAAGAGCAACCAAAGCGAAGTGGATAGGTCATTCCTCACAGAGTGACGGCCATTGCATCTATTGGCCAGAGAGTCGAAGAGTATCAGTCGAATGTAATATTATATTCGACCCGGGAGCCACATCTATACAGACTCCCATAATATCTCTCGATGACCAAACTCGAACCGCGTCCAAACCTGCCCAGATCCCGTTCCAGAAACCTGTTCCGGCACCACCTATTGCAGCCCCACGTGACTTAGACCATTCACGTGACCAAATTGAAAGTGGCTGCATACAAGAAATAGATCCAAGCACACCAATGAGAGACTTGGAAAATTTGCAACCAAGTCAAACAGGTGTGAGTGGTCCTACCGAAGCCCCTGCCTTGAGAAGGAGCGAAAGAATTCGCCAACTTCAAGAGCGTACGAGAGCCAGGACCGGAACAAAGTCCCAAGCTAAAGATGCGGGAGATGAAAATCTTACGACACTAGCCTATGAGGATATCGAGAGTCACATTTTTGACATCTCTCAACGCAATTCAAATATAATAACTCAAACGAGTAACGACGAAGCTAACTTCGACTACCTGGCGATAAGCGCTGAACAAATTAATGACAAGCTAACCGATCAAAGTCATCTCAGTAATGAGATTGAATTACCTACGACCAATAGAGATGCCCTGAATAATCCAACATGGAAGAAAGCCATGGATGTAGAAATTAAGTCCCAAATCGACAAACAGACCTGGGAGATAGTAGCACCTCCTACAGGTGTGAACATTGTTGGGAGCAGATGGAAACATGTTCTCAAAAGGGACCAATAAGGGGCTATCGTACGTGCAAAGTCTCGACTTGTCGCACAAGGTTTTACGCAGACATTTGGAGTCGATTATGATGAAACTTACGCACCGGTCGTCCGCATGACATCACTACGAACTATATGCGCTATCGTGGCCAGGAATAATTGGGCAATACACCAGATGGATGTAGATGTAGCATACCTCAATGCTCCACTCGATGAACCTATATATATGCACAAACCTCCTGGATATTTCGATGAACATCGCGATTGTGTGCTT
This sequence comes from Gomphus sp. MG54, assembly GCA_003314385.1. Lineage (NCBI taxonomy): Eukaryota > Fungi > Basidiomycota > Agaricomycetes > Gomphales > Gomphaceae > Gomphus > Gomphus sp. MG54. The sequence goes on from QLPG01002568.1 coordinate 2,053, forward strand.
CTACTCAAGAAGTGCATATATGGACTTAAACAATCTGGTAGAGAGTGGTACAAGTGTCTGTCCAATGCTTTATTTTCAATAGGATTTAAAAAATCAGCATCCGATGCAGCTGTATTCTACAGACACAAAACTGAAGGTCAAGCCATTATTGGAGCCGCAGTTGATGATCTCACCATAACCGCGACAAATGAATATATTATCTATGGTATCAAAAGAGATCTCGAGCATATCTTCAAAATGAAGGACTTGGGCGAATTACATTGGCTACTCAATTTGAAGATCGAACGAGATCGCACAGCCGGCACAATAAGCTTCTCACAAGAAGCATACATTGACAACATTTTGAACCGGTTCAACTTACAAGATGCCAAGACACATACGACACTACTTGATCCGACCACAAGACTATCCAGAGACCAATGTCCTACCACTGCTGAAGATAAGCAAGTAATGGAAAAGATCCCATACCGGGAGGCAATAGGCTCACTCATGTGGGCAGCCGTAGCTACACGACCAGACATATCATTTTCTGTTTCACTACTATCTCAATTCCTTGAAAATCCAGGCGTAGTACATTGGAATGCCGTGAAGAGAGTCTTCAAGTACTTGAAAGGAACGAAGAAAAAGAAACTCACTTTAGGAGGAAATCGAGACGGCATCATGGGATATGCTGATGCCGACTGGGCCTCACAAGATCATCGTCATTCTATTTCGGCATACGTTTTCCAGATCGATTCTGGCAGTATTTCATGGAGCTGCCAGAAACAGACGATCGTTGCACTCTCATCAACTGAGGCGGAATTTATTGCCTTGACACATGCAACGAAAGAAGCAATTTGGTTGAAACACTTTATTAACAAAGTTTTCCAACCAATTAAATTGCCAATTAAATTATATTCTGACAACCAATCTGCTATCACTATAGCCTATGGTAATCAACAACATGCAAGAACAAAACACTTTGATATTCAATTATACTTCATCCGAGACACCATTGAGGAGAAGAAGATCAGTATCGAATACATCCCAACCGACCAAATGATCGCAGACATCCTCACAAAAGGTCTACCAGGACCTAGAGTGAAGATTCACTCCGAAATGCTCGGCATATATTGAGCTTGAGGGGGCGTGTAGGGTGCAAACCTGCATCTCACCCCTGAGAGACCAATCTCAATATATTGTAATTTTATATCGATTTCTATGCTATTCTGTGCGCTTTTACATCCTGATTTTTTCGATAATTATTTTGTATTTTTACCCTCAATATTGAGGGACTTATTCTCTATTCTCGTTTGTGCTCACGTGCGCCTATACACGCACTGCACGACGCGCATGGCCGGCTCCTTGGGAAGGGACCGGCAACTTGGCTCAAACCTTCGATGGGGTTAGGAGCCGGTTGTAACATACATGCGGGTGAAACATTACCTGCATGTGCTTCCCTCCTCAGTGATTGACCACACTGAGGGGGTGAGTTATACAGTATAATCTGCAGAGCCTTATGGCTGATTTTCTTTCTTTTTCCTGTAAGATAAAATAATTAGGTATAATTCTCGAATAAATCACAGTGATTGACCACACTGAGGGGATAAAATAATTAGATTGTCCAATAACTTCTCTGAACTATTGTACAAGTTGCCATAATCTCTATACATTTATCTTGGGCATAGTGGTCTATGTCCTTTGGATACAGAACCTGGGTTCTGAGTGTTAGAACCAGAGACTGTTGAGTCATATTATATGTACTTCCCACACTAAAGTTCCAATATCTCCCCCAACCATTCCAAGATCAGGATTCAACTTCACACTGAAGTTCTATACATCATGAGGAACCTACATTAATATTCCCATGATTTTAGGAGCATGTTTACCCCACACTGTCTACCCAGCCCCATACCTAGTCCTAAGGGCCAGCTCACCTCATCTGGACACATTGGGAAGGGGATACACTGGCATGTGGATTTCTATTCAGTCTATTCTCTATTCTATTTTATTCTATTTCCATCCATTCCCCTATGATTTTTTCACCTATATAGTTTCCACTGTATATATGGGATGTACCACACATATAGCTGCATTAGGCCAGCTTTTAACTTCATGGAGTGAAGTTTTCACTTATAAATAGGTTTCCTATTTTATATAAAGTACTAGTAATTTGTAGTAGAATAACAAGGAATTGAAACATATTTTGTCCCCCTGTCAAGTACACATACTGAGAACTGTCCACTCGGCAATGCCGACCAAGCAACCATTCTATATCCATGACCAAGTTCCCAGACCACATGCATAACACTTGGTGTGCTGGTCTTGGCTAGGTACATCCACCATCCACAACTCCTTGTCGACACCCTTCGGTCCATCTCACCTCTGGACCTCCTGTCCTTGTATTATCCTCAGTCATGACTCCATTGTTTTATACTCGGCCACTCCCTATTGTCCTATCCTTGGCCACATTTCTATTATCCTATCCTTTATTGTTCTATGCCCGTTTGAATTCCTTCATTCCAATTTTATTCGTGGTAGACAATAACCACATGCTCTGCATACCTTGTTGTCTCACATTCCTTATTCCACATGTCACTTCTTAACCTATATAAGTAGGGCATGGATGTACATATTTCCTCATTCTGGGTATCGACTAGGCTTAGGCCCTCCTACCTTATTCCCCTCTGTTAAAGTCCTCGACTCAGGCCAGCATCACCAGCATCCTCCCAAGTACCTGTCTGCTACAAATTGGTGGCACACACAGCAAGTAGGGAATAACACACAATTACGTTGAAGCCAATGGCACTACTCTTGCCCTGCAGGACTTGGCCATAGTCCGCCCGATCCTTCGACAGCACCCCTCGGCAGTACCAAAGTCCATCAGTACCCGAAGCTTGACACCCCCTCATCATACTAGCTATTAGGCTACAACAAAAATCTACTCACTTGCACTGAACCGAAGGTTAAGCGTCGAGTGCATACTTCCCTATTTGGGACTAGGACACCAGCTACTCGCCATACAGCAAGGCCAGGTCACAGTTGGGTTTCCAACACTATATAATATAATCTATCACTACATATTATATTTAACTTGTGGGAGGACCACAAACATATAAACCGATGCTTTGGCACCCAGGCTGGTTTCCCAGTATGGCACCTAAGTGGAGAGTAAACCCGGGACTCAGATACCAGTAGAATTGCTCTAGGGCAATACTTTCCCTAGCAATAAATACAGATAAAATCGTAGTAAAATCCAGGAGATTATTCCCCTATTTTCCCAATTGACTCTCTAATATAATAGTGCAGGGAAACCCCAGGAAACCCTATCTGCCACCCCCAACTACACTGGGGGCACCAATGATTGCCAATGATGTAGGTGATAGCTACAAGTGATGCCTGTGTTAAGTCTTGGTAATGCCGATATTGCAGATGGGAGTTGGTCAAGTCCTGCAGACCATTTGAGGTGGCTTGGCTTCAATGTGCTTGTGCATTGTGCCCTGCTCTTCCATGCATGCCACTAATTTGGGCTGAAGAAAAACCCAGGAGAGTGCCGAGGGTGTTGGTCTGAGTAAGAGACTTTTAGACTAAAGAAGGGGAAGATGAGAGGAGTTAAACCAAGTCGATATTCAGAGTGAGGAGCTATCTACATACATCTGCTACTTGTATAGGTTAAGAAGCAAGATGTGAAACAGGGTGGCATAAAGAATGGAGAACAATAAGGTATGAAGAATCATGTGGAGGTATTGTCGACAGTTATCAAGAATAGAATAAGAAATGTAGGCAAGAATAGAATAATGAAATATGGCTGAGAATAAAATAATAACAGAGTGGATGAGAATAGAACAATGGAATTTTGGCAGAAGATAAAACAATAGGGCTGTGACCAAATAATAAATGAATAACAATTGTCCCTAAGGGAAACAGGTAAGGGAAGGGAGGGGAATGAGGGAATAGGGAAGGATGCAGGGGGTGGGATGAGAGAGGTGAACCAGATGATGTACCAAATGTGTTGTAGTTTAGCAATTGGCAAGGGACTAGCTTCACTAGTATTGATGGTGGTGTACTATCATCAAGCATATTCTCTATGTGACATGTGACTACATATATAGTACAAGCCATGTATTACCAATCCCATATGCTGTGAAGCTTCAAAGGCTGAATATAAAATTCAACACTCCCCCTCGAGCTGAAAAGCTGATAGCAGTAATGATAATGAATTCTACCAGGCTGAACACTTATCCCAATACTCCCCCTTGAGCTAAGAAGCTCTGTTTCAGTGGGTTCATTTGAGTGTTGTGGAAGGCAGATACTTTGTTGCATGGTGTCTTGCATGTGATTGTCCCTTCATGGGTAGTCCTTCCATTTCAGTGGGTCTCATTTAGACCAAAGGGTCATGTTCAGTTTATAGTTGTAATGGACTTGGGGTGGTTTCATCATTTTAAAGTCGTGATAGACTCTATTGTATGATACTCAGTTTATAGTCTTGATGGACTCAGGTTGAGTTCATCAGTTTATAGTCATGACAGACTCCACTGTATGATATTCAGTTTATTGTCATGATGGACTCCGATCTAGTTTAAAATTGGACTCAAGCATGAACATGTGGTAAGGGAGGTTGTTATGGCCCATGCCACCAATAAACCCACATTAATCCCCACCACCACCTGCACCATTTCTGGGACCTTTCCGACCATTCAAAGCCTGAACAATTGCTTTCTGAATTCCATTGTACCAACCTGAGGTTCTGCAATCCCAAACCTCTGAAGATTCCGAGGCCAAGGTTCTGCTCCTTTGATAAATGACATGCAGGATCATCGCATACCTCACTCCCTTGTTCTTCATTCTATATTAGCCCCTTGTACTCTCTCCCCCCTTGTCTTTACTCGGCAAAGTTAGTACAAGGACTAGATACATGTATATAGGACACCAGTTGACTGGACTATTCACCAGTATAAATATTGACTTAATTCTACACTATAGTTTCCAATTCAGTTCTGGTAACTTTCCGACTTTCTGAAATTAGGGACAGATGATCGAGGAGGGTGCAATACATAAGTTGAAGCCAAGTCCCTGCAACCTGGAACCACTCAAACTACCTAATACCGAGAACAGTCCTAAGCCCCCAGTGCTTTCCCAACTTTCTGCCCCTTTCCATTTCCATCCATGAACCCATGACCTCTAGTGTCAAGTACACGTACCGAGGACCCGATAACTCGGCGGTACCGACTAAAATACTCCATTAATAACCAAGCACGAACCATTCAATGAGTCGTTCTCGGCCGGACGCACATATCGGTCACATCCCTCATTCCTACGCCCACTCCTCACTCCTCGGCCAACCTCACCTCGGCACTTCCTGCCCTTGTGTTATCTTCGGTCATGGCCTTGTTTTACAATCGGGCACTTCCTATTGTGCTAGGGCACGTCCTATTATTCTGTCCTTCATTGTTCTATTTCCACCTTACATCTCTTATTCTAATTTTACTCATTGTGGACAATCACCACATGTGTTGCATACCTTGTTGTCCCACATTCCTTATTCCACATGTCGCTTCTTAACCTATATAAGTAGGACATGCATGTACATACTTCCTCATTCTGGGTATCGACTAGGCTTAGGCCCTTCTACCTTCTTCTCTTCTGTTAAGTCCTCAACTCAGGCCAGCATCTTCAGCATCCCCCTGAGTATCTGTCTGTTGCAAATACAGTGGCACGCACGGCAAGTAGGGCATAACGCACGAGTACATTGAAGCCAACGCCACTACTCTTGGCCTGCAGGACTTGGCCATAGTCCGCCCGACCTTTTCGACAATACCCTTCGGCAGTACCGAAGTCCATCAGTATCCGACTCCTGACATCTAGTCCCTCTGCCTTTGGAGTATGTGTCAAGTACATGTACCAAGACCCATCCACTCGGCAATGCCAACCAAGCAACCATCCTATATCCACAACCAAGTGTCCACGCCGTATGCATAACACTTGGTACACCAGTCTCGGCTCGTTACATCTACCATCCACACTCCTTGTCCTCACCCTTTGGTCCGTCTTGCCTTGGGACTTCCTGTCCTTGTATTATCCTCAGCCACAACTCCATTGTTTTATACTTGGCCACTCCCTATTGTCCTATCCTTGGTCACGCTTCTATTATTCTATCATTCTAATTTTACTTATTGTGGACAATAACCACATGCTCTGCATACCTTGTTGTCTCACATTCCTTATTCCACATGTCACTTCTTAACCTATATAAGTAGGACATGCATGTACATATTTCCTCATTCTGGGTATCGACTAGGCTTAGGCCCTTCTACCTTCTTCCCCTCTGCTAAGTCCTTGACTCGGACCGGCATCATCAGCATCCTCCCAAGTATCTGTCTGTTGCAAATCGGTGGCATGCATGGCAAGTAGGGTGCAATGCATGAGTACGTTGAAGCCAACACCACTACTCTTGGCCTGCAGGACTTGGCCATTGTCTGCCTGACACCCTTCGGCAGTACAGAGGTCCATCAAGTACCCGAAGCTTGACAGTATGAACCCCTTCTCAGAAACCATTTGGAACCTCTGGAAACCCTTATGGAAGTATCTAGCTAAGCGCTGACATGTGGATTTAACAGAGGTGTTGGTGGATGTAAGTGGTTGTGTTGCTTGCTTGCCTTGCATGTTCTTATGCCAACTTGATTCCCCATATGCATAGACTATCTTCATATTGTTCTCATGTTTTTGTAGGTAGATATATGATGCTATTATTGTGAAAATGGAGATCTGTATCGCCCATATGTGTGTGACTCTGTCACATGACATGTATCTGGATGTTCTGCATCATCTGCCATTGTCTCATTCGATGGTGGTGGTGATACTGAGCTAAAGCTAAAGCTGGGTTGGCTGTACAATGGATTCAAGACTTCAATGTCTTTGGCCTTGACCTGGTTCTGCACAGTATCCGGCCCTCTCAGTGTTATGACAGGTCTTGCAGCCCCTGTAGATGGTATGGCAGCCTGACTCAATGGCTCTGCCTCCACAATGTGCGTTATACATGGCAGCCATTCGTTCCGAGTTTGTATCTGTGTGGCGGTTAGCAGCCTCCCTTCATTGCGGCTCGTTGGTGGCAGTATGGCGGCCTCTGTCTTGATAGCAGTAAGTTTTGCCATTTGTTTGGGGCCTGGGATTCTTGCTGACTTGCTTGTTTGCTCGTTCCCTGTAGTGCATGATGTGTCTCGATCCACTCGCACCAGTTTTGTGCTCATTTGCCTCAATGGTGTGGTCTCAATTGTGGAATCATTTGAAAATGGGTGAGCAGTCTTCTTCCTCTCTTATAGATTCTCGCTGATTCCCTGTTCCACCTCTTCTGTGAACCCTTCCTCAATTTGTGGCCTCTTGTTACCTATCTATCGATGTATTCTTCATGTTAATGTTTCGATCGGCCATCCCTTGTATTTATCATGCAGTACATAGCCTCTGTTCTTTGCAGCTTCTTGGCAGCAGTATGGCAATTCCTCCCTTGATTGATTGGTCTCGTTGGTACATGGTTCTTCAGTTTAAAGTCTTGATGGACCTGATCTGACCTTCAGGGTGATAGATGTTTATCAGTTTATAGTCATGATGGATTCAGGTATGTCATGCTTCAGTTTAAAGTCTTAATGGACCTTATCCAATCTTTGGGGAAATATTGTGCACAGATCCCCCTTGAACCAGAGGTTGGTCAATCATAGAGGCCATGTTTGATGTGCCAGGCATTTGCCCACTGACAGTAAAGCAATCAATCTCAACCATGTTCCAAATCAGACTCTGACGGTGCTCATCCCATATCACCTTCACTGTCGCCACATCACACAGCCAACCATTCTATTCAGTACTCTAATCTTCAGACCAGTATATTATCATGTCTTCTTCAGAGATCATTCCCATGCAATGCTACAACACCCTTGACACACAGATCCAAGCAGAACCATTAACATATCATTATCTTCGCGTACCCCCTCTAGTACATTTCTCACTCAGAAGAAGATCCCATCCAATCTACACTCATTCATATGCAATAGGAGATGCAGTCTATTTTCCAGAAAGCCAAGAACCATACATATTTCTTGGAATGATGTCTAGACTGGCATATCATGATAGGAGTAGAGTGGGATGTGAGGCAGAGTTCAGGGCACCATCCTATCCTGATTATCCTGCCCACTCCATTCAACTCACTCTTAAACACAAAATGAGAGTGCACAACTGTATACCCATTAGTCCTCCTACTCCCGGACCCCTATCCTTGGATTGGATACTAGAGAAATTGCAGAAGATATGTTGCCTGTGACCTGGAAATACTCCGAGATGACTCAGTCCCTTGACTCATCCTAAGCCCCCTCAGGAGTAGTGGACAAGGTTGTTAGATGTTTATTGGTGGACTTCCTATTGTTTCTTTTATATGTTTCCCCTTTTCTTGGCATGACTCATACCTGTTTCCTATTCTGTTAGTCTTTTCTCATTCTTACTCATCATCCTTACCTTTTTGGTTAGTCTCCCCCTATCATAGCCCCTAGCCCCTATTTGTGCAGCCTCAATGCTGTACCATTTCTCCAGAGTTTCTCTATAGTTTCCTCTTTTGTATATTCTGTTCTTATGCTTTGTCATTCAACTGACATAGTCATGATGGGATTATGAGCAAATACAGTAGGATTGAAGAATTTTCTTAGGCAGCTAATTTATTTATCTCCTCAGTATAGTCAATAACTGAGATGTATATTCGAAAATATACCTAATTTATTTATCTTACAAAAGAAATAACAAGGAAATTAGCCCTGAGGCTTTGTACATAATATTACACTACTCACCTCCTCAGTATAGTCAATAACTGAGGAGGGAGGCTTTGCGCGGGTTGTGTCTCACCCGCATATACCTTGCAGCCAGCCCTTGACCCTATCGAAGGTTTGAGCCAGGCTGCCGGTTCCAAATCCAGGGAGCCGGCCACGCTAGTCGCGTCGTGCGTGGACAGGCGTCCGTAAGTAGCATACACAATAGAACACGAATAACTTCCTCAATAATGAGGATAAAAATACAAAGAAAATTGAGAAAAATAAAGAGTTCAAAAGCGCACAGTTTGATACCAAAATCGATATAATAGTACAATATATTGAGGTTGACCTCTCAGGGGTGAGATGCTGATTTGCACCCAACAAGTCAACCTCTGTTAAATCTGCATGTTGGCGCTTAGCTAGAGACTTCTGGAAGGGTGGGGGTGAGGATTGGAATCAGGATCGGAATCGGAGCAGATGGAAGTCGGGAATGCCGGGGGTCTTGGACTGTTCACGGTATAGGGTGGTACGAGTGGTTCGAGGTCGCAGGGACTTGGCTTCAACTTATGTGTTGCACCCTCCTCGATCGTCTGTCCCTAATTTTGGAGAGTTGGAAAGTTTACTGGAACTAATCGGAAACTATGACGCAAAATTAAGTCGATATTCATACTGGTGAATAGTCCAGTCAACTGGTGGCTTATATACATGTATCTAGTTCTTGTACTATCTGTTACCGAGTAAAGACAAGGGGGGGAAGAGAGTACAAGGGGCAGTATAAAACAAAGAACAAGGAGTGAGGTACGCGATGATCCTGCACGTCATCTATCAAAGGAACAGAACCTTGACTTTGGAGTCTTCGGAGGTTCGGAATTGCAGAACCTTGGAATGTATGTCGGACATCCGGAAATTGGGTATTCAGGCTTTGGGTGATCGGAAAGGTCCCAGAAACGGTGTGGGTGGTTGTGGGGTTTAATGTGGATTTGTTTGGTGGCATGGGCCATAACAACCTCTCACATCGTTGCTTGGTTTTTTGTTTATAAAGGCCTCTGGCTCACCTCTGTAATAACAAGTTCACAAGTTAAAGCCCAAGTCTAGTCTACAAGTCCAAGTCAAGACTAGTCTGGAAACATCTAGACTATTGTATTCAAGCCCAAAGTCAAAGTCCAAGACTTAGTCAGCGTGACACATTCGCATCTCATCAAGGTCACGTCCCTGTCACATCACACCATATTTCATTCACATTCTATTTTCATTCATACATAGCCTTGTCACAGAGTATAATCCAGCTGTGCCGAACGACTGCGCTAGATCCCACCAGAGAAAAGGACCGGTGTGCGCAGGCTTTTAGGTATAAATTACCTAGAGCAACTCTACAGTGCATGTCTTTGAGAGTTGTAAGTGCAAGTAGGATTTGCAATGAGGTTATTCGTGAAACAGGTGCGAATGTGTTGCTTAAGGAGATGTTTGTTTGCTGATCTCCCCTGACTACCCATCTTGAACGGAATCTTAAACCTCCTTCTTCGAGGTTTTTGACAGTGTTCACCCACATCTGTGGGGGATTATAGCTCCTTAGGTCTAGTCTACAAAAAGCACCCAATGGTGCCAGTAT
>QLPG01002573.1:0-24518 GCA_003314385.1 Gomphus sp. MG54
GGGAAGAGGATACAAGGGACAAGAAGACATCAGATGTACCTGGAGTAGGGTCTATGGGGAAGAAATGAGTTATAAAGAGGTGTACCACTCACATGTTGGAAAGCAGAAGAAGACATATCTGGGGTGCATATATGCAGGTGATACGTACTTACTGGCAGAGAAACAGGGTGTCAGGAGCTGGATACTGATGGACTTCGGTACTGCCGAAAGGTGTTGTCGAAAGGTCGGGCGGACTATGGCCAAGTCCTGCAGGCCAAGAGTAGTGGCGTTGGCTTCAACGTACTCGTGCGTTGTGCCCTACTTGCCGTGCGTGCCACTGTATTTGCAACAGACAGATACTCAGGGGGATGCTGAAGATGCCGGCCTGAGTCGAGGACTTAACAGAAGAGAAGAAGGTAGAAGGGCCTAAGCCTAGTCGATACCCAGAATGAGGAAGTATGTACATGCATGTCCTACTTATATAGGTTAAGAAGCGACATGTGGAGTAAGGAATGTGGGACAACAAGGTATGCAACGCATGTGGTTATTGTCCACAACGAGTAAAATTAGAATAAGAGATGTAGGGTGGAAATAGAACAATGAAGGACAGAATAATAGGATGTGCCCTAGCACAATAGGAAATGCCCAATTGTAGAACAAGGCCATAACCGAAGATAACACAAGGGCAGGAAGTGCCGAGGTGAGGTGGACCGAGGAGTGAGGAGTGGGCGTAGGAATGAGGGGTGTGACCGACATGTGCGTCTGGCCAAGAACGACTCATTGAATGGTTCGTGCTTGGTTATTAATGGAGTATTTTAGTCGGTACCGCCGAGTTATTGGGTCCTCGGTACGTGTACTTGACACAGGGCACATTATTGAAACAGGAGTCAAGGGATCACAAGAAGCATGAAGGAGTTTTTTCACACTTAGTTAGACCATATAAACAGGGGGACAGGAATAGATGAGAAATGTCGCAACCCACATTGGGTTGACCACATGTGATGCCATCTCAGGAAGATTACACAAAGGGTTACATATTGGACACAAATTCTCTATATGAGACAGTTAGTTAGATAACAATAAATCAGTCTTGCACTCAAAGAACACTGTCCATTGTCATAATCAATGAAGTCTGGATCACTCGCATTATCATACTAGGCTATTATCATTGTTGTTATCACTCACATCCCTGGACCAAGTGGAAATATATCATTGAGTGTATTATGAATTATCTATGGTTTTACTTGTATTTCTCCATAGACACCATCATTGGTAGATGGTCAACAAGCCCCTTGCATATCCACAGATACCACAGACACTGTCACATGATCACACATGACATCGATCCATATTGGGCTAGTTCAATAAGGATATACACCCAGTCATCCAGACACACTGGGAATAATCTCTGATACATACCAAAGTCACTCACATTGATATCACATACTAACAATATCAGAGTCATTCATACCCGACTGTTGCATAGTCGTACATTCCCTGTAGCCACCTCCCTGGATTAGCACTTAGTTGAACTCAAAACCTTTTCATTATATGGAGGGCTGAATACACCCAAATATAATAAAATCAATAAGATATTAGATAAATATAAAATAAATATATCACCTAGATAGCCTTCCTCCAAAGTCACTCAGGACATTCACCTAGACCTATGACTTTTCCTATTTACAATTCTCGTGTATATGTGCATGTATCATCTGTATGGCAGCATTGGGCCATCTGTTGTTTTCACTCCATGAAAATTTCTTCTGACAAACATATTTTCCATTACTATAAGTAGTTGAATGTAACTACTACCAAAACAAGGAAAAAAATCAATTTTATCAGGTGCTTAGAAATAATGATCCTGGAAGAATCCTGTAGGTTTCCAAAGTTTTCCATAGGGGAAATTGTCAAGTACATGTACCGAGACCTGGTAATTTGGCAGTGCTGACCGAGCAGTCATCCTATATCCATGCACAAGTGTCCACCCCACATACATGTCACTTGGTATACCAGTCTCAGCTCGGCACATCCACCACCCACATTCCTTATCTATTACCCCTCACATACTCTATGCAACTCACCATCCATTAATCCCACCATGCCTACTCCTCATTCCTCAATCCACCTCACCTCGGGACTTCCTGTCCTTGTTTTATCTTCGGTCACAACCATTGTTTTATAACCTGGCACTCTCTATTGTCCTATCCCTGGCTGCATTCCTATTATTCTATCTTTTATTGTTCTATTTTTCACTTACATCCCTTTATTCTAATTTTACTTGTTGTGGAAATATACTCACCTGCTCTGCATACCTTATTGTCCCATATTTCTTATTCCACATGTCACCTCTTGAACCTATATAAGTAGGACATGCATGTACATACTTCCTCATTCTGGGTATCAACTAGGCTTAGGCCGTTCTACCTTCCCCTCCTCTATTAAGTCCTTGACTTGGGCCAGCATCATCAGCATCATCCCAAGTACCTGTCTGTTGCAAATTGGTGGCATGCACGGCAAGTAGGGCACAACGCACAAGTACATTGAAGCCAATGCCACTACTCCCAGCCTGCAGGACTTGGCCATTGTCCACTTAACCTTTTGGCATTCCCAAAGCTTGACAGAAATGAGGTTCCAAAGATATAGGGGGTCAATGGTTGTAAGGTTGAGGATAAGGAAAACAGAAAGGACAGAAAGCAGACAATGAAGCACCAGGACAGGTCAGTTGTGGTGTTAGACTTGTATGACTACTTGTTTGAGTGTTCGAAGTCAGAGGGACCTGGCTTCAACTTATGTATTGTGCCCTCCTCAATTGTCTGTCCCTAATATCAGAAAGTTGGAAACATGCAAGGAACTAAGTTGGAAACTGGGATGCAAATTAAGTCAATATTTGTACAGGCAAATAATCCAGTTGCCTGGGGGTTATATACATATAACTACTCCTTGTATTTTCTACTGTCCTATCTAAAGACAAGGGTAGGGAGGAAATACAAGGGGTCAATAGAAAGCAAAGAAGAAAGGAGTTAGGTATGTGGTGACTCTTTGAGACACCTACAATAAGAGTGGAACCATAGTTATGGAATTTCAGGAATTCAGGATTGTGGAACTTCGGGTTGTCAAAAAGGAATTATGGAAAGGACAGTTGGGGGATCATTCCTGACTCTCACAGTCAGAAAATTCTCAGAAAGGTACAGGTAGCATGTAAATTTCAAAAAAGGTCCATTTGAGGGGCATTGGCCATAACAATCCTTCTAGCCATTAGGATTAGGATACAGCTAAAGCACTCATCCTATAAAGCACCAAGGTGCCAAGAATGCATGAGCTAAGCACTAGTGCAATAGTGCCAAGAACATGATGCTGGCATGGTATTGACCCAGTCAAACATGCTGAATGGATATGGCTGGCTTCAAAGTATTGATGCATTGTGCCTGTTATGACCCCAATGAAATCATACCCACCCTCATATCTGGTTCAAACCACATGGATATGTTCCCTTTTCTGGACAACTCTATTTGAATCACATAGACACACCTTATTCTCAGCCAATTCCACTCATTGGCCTCCCTGGTTCTATACAACCTTGTGAAATACTAGTCCCAGTATGGGACTACTATGTAAAGTGCTAGTCCTAGTATGGGAGGCTCAACAGCTCAGTGGGTCCCTAATGAAAGGGGGGACCACATAATGCAAGGGATAATACACCACCTAGAGTATGGATGCAGGTACAAAGAAGGATAGAATACCAGTGCACTCACCTTTGCAGCAGTATCCCCAGTTAGTGAGTAGATCCAAATGTTAAAAAATGGGTGGTAGTGACCACAGAGTCAAATACAAGAAGATAATGCAAAAAAGAGGTGAATAAGTGACTGTACAACTCAGAGTTAAAAAAAAGTGAAGCAATGGTGATTAAAAGTACCTGCATTCCTCTTATTAAGATGCCTTGAGACTTGTAAGATATTGTACTATTATTTATTATCTTTACTTTGCTTGTATTCTTCTATTGCTTGATGTATGCTTTATTGTGTCGCTTTATAGGTTTGTGAGTGTTTTTTCATGAATTCTTGCTTTGTATAGTACTGACATGTCAATTTTTTGTTTTTGTTGTTGTCATATACTTGTTTCTATGATGTTATGATCTTTTTATATATATCTGGCTACTTTATTCCCTTTTATGTGATGTTGTAATTGTTCCTTACATGTGGAGGTTTCTTCTAGAATTTTTTCGAAAATTTTAGCCATATTTCTTAATGGGAGGAGAAGGTATAAATCAGTCATGTTTGGTGTTATTGTTTTGTTGATACGATTAGTATGGGTTGATTCAGTTATTATATCTCCTAGAGAGATCGCTGTGTATATGTGTAAGAGTTATTATTACTTAGCAGAGCAATCTTATTTGATGATATTGAGTCATGTGTAGTGTATAATGGTATTTGGTTTAGCTTTATGCATATATGTATAGGTGTATATAGATAGTTATATGTTAAGTTATGTAATACTTTTCATGTTTATTAGTAGAGTAGATTTTTGGTATAGGATAGTGTTGATACCATAGATGGAGGGGCAGATTCTTTTTTAAGGCAGAGATCATTGCTAGTGTATCATTGGGTATATGTTTTCCCATAGCTGGTTTATAATTGACACTAAAAACTAGTCTTTTTAGCTGCTTCTTATGACATCTGTGCTATTTCCATGTTGTTTTTGTTGTTTGACTAGTGTCAGGAGTCGGATACTGACGGGCTTCGGTACTGCCGAGGGGTGTTGTCGAAAGGTTGGGCAGACTATGGCCAAGTCCTGCAGGCCAAGAGTAGTGGCGTTGGCTTCAACGTACTCATGCGTTGCGCCCTACTTGCCGTGCATGTCACTGTATTTGCAACAGACAGATACTCAGGGGGATGCTGAAGATGCCGGCCCGAGTCAAGGACTTAACAGGAGAGAAGAAGGTAGAAGGGCCTAAGCCTAGTCGATACCCAGAATGAGGAAGTATGTACATGCATGTCCTACTTATATAGGTTAAGAAGTGACATGTGGAATAAGGAATGTGGGACAATAAGGTATGCAGAGCATGTGGTTATTGTCCACAACGAACAAAATTAGAACAAGGAATGCAAAGTGGGGATAGAACAATAAAAGACAGGATAATAGAATGTGCCCGAAGATAGGACAATAGGAGGTGCCAGACTATAAGACAAGGCTGGTAACCGAGGATAGTACATGGACAGGAAGTCCCAAGGTGAAGCAGACCGAGGAATGTGGATGGCGGATGTACTGAGCCGAGACCGGTGTATCAAGCGTTATGCATGCTGCGTGGATGCTTGTACATGGACGTAGGGTGGTTGTTCGGTTGGCACTGGCGAGTTATCGGATCCTCGGTACGTGTACTTGACAACTAGTGTGTTTTCAATTTAGAGTTTGGTAGGAAGATTATCAGGATACAATTAGTGATTTTCTCAGTATGTAGGTTGTTGTATATGTCTATGTACATGCATATGTGTCCAGGGTATTGTATATAAGGAGAATGTATATTCCCAGAGGTTATACTTTCTTTCTTTTGTTTGATAAGGGTTTTATGTCTGCTTTTAGGACTGGTATCCTCCAGTACCATGGAACTGTTTTTTTTATTAAAACGATCTCAGACATCACTTCAATACCTTAGTGTCAAGTACACATACCGAGGTTCTGGTTATTCAGCAGTGCTGACCAAGCAGCCATTCTATGTCCACGTACAAGTGTTCACGCCGCATGCACATCACTTGGTACACCATTCTAGGCTCGGCACTTCCACTACACCATCCATCTGTTCCCCAATCCACTTTGCCTCAGGACTTCCTGTCCTTGTTTTATCTTCATGCGTAACCCTTGTTTTATAGTCTTGCACTCCCTATCATTCTATTGTTTATTGTTTTATCCCAGTTTGCATTCCTTGTTCTAATTTTACTCATTGTGGAGAATAACCACATTGCTCTGCATATCTTGTTGTTTCACATTCCTTATTCCACATGTCGCTTCTTAACCTATATAAGTAGGACATGCATGTACATATTTCCTTATTCTGGGTATCGACTAGGCTTAGGCCCTTCTACCTTCTTCTCCTCTGTTAAATCCTTGACTCAGGCCGGCATCTAGCATCCTCCTGAGTACCTGTCCGTTGCAAATCGGTGGCACGCACAGCAAGTAGGGCACAATGCATGAGTACGTTGAAGCCAATGCCACTACTCTTGGCTTACAGGACTTGGCCATAGTCCGTCCAACCCTTTCGGCAACACCCTTTGGCAATCCCAAAGTCCATCAGTACCCGACACCTGACACTTAGGCAGGGCAGTTCAATAGAATGCCATTCTAAATAGGGATGTTAGAAGAAGGATTGGTCATCTTGATCTTGTTCCATTAACCCACATACATGTGAGATGAGTGTAGTTACCTCTATTTGGCATTTCAGGGATACTTGTGTATTGATGTATGGCAAAGTGGTGTACTCTTTGTATTTTATTATTACTATTTGCTTTAAAGAAATCTAGATTACTTGTATTTTCATATATTACTACTTTTACAAAAGGATAGTAGGGGAATTTCTAATATATTCAAAGCTGCAACTCTGTGTTGTATGTAGCTGTGATTTTTCATTTACTTTTTAGAGATAGCTAGTTTTGTTTCCAAAAGAACAATGTCAGGTTTTGTCTTTGATATGTCGTTTCATCAGAGGTTTTGTTTTTCAAAGAAAGGAGTATTTTTTTAGACAAGTGATTGCTGATAATTTTGTTGATCTTTCAGATTGATTTATAGATTCATGTATATGCAAGTGTGTGTTTTTTTTTTCTGATGTTGGAAGAAGAACAAAACTGAAGGGGGTGTTTGGATATAGTTAGAGCAGATGTATTTAGGTTTGAACTGTAGACATACATATTTGTGCAGCATATTTGTAAGGTTGTTCAATCCCTTGTTGGTAGAATGTTACATAGTTTTCTCCATATCCATAGTATCCATCCAAATGGATTGTTTTTGGTTGTTTTGGTTATTATAGGATGAAGAGTAAATGATACTGTTTCAGGAGGGTAGGTGTTTGTTGGTGACTTGAATTCTGCTTCATAGGAAAGCTGGCCGTCTCCTCTTTGTTTCATTTTGATATCATGGAGTTGATATGCATGAATGGATTCTCCAAAGAAGATGGGTTCTCCTATACAGTATGTATGGTTTGTGTGTGTTTTTTTGAGGTAAATTTTTCTTGGACATGAGGGAATAGAGAATTGTGCATAGTGTCATTTAGATTCTGTTTCATATTCTTTTGTGTCAAATACATAGAGGGATTCTGTGCTTTGCAACATTGGACTGGTGGTATGATTCAAGTTGGTATTCGAGTGAAGCATTGTATTTTTAATACAGTCATGTTTTGATCTTTGGTACACGTGCTCATTTTGATATCTCAGTTTATGCTAGGATGTGAACAAATTGGTAGATCAGATGTACATATGTATTATTATTTTTGTCGGTTTATTATTTAGAAGTGTTTTATAGTACTATTCTGTTATCAATGGAATATTTTCCATAGGATATAGTGGAAATGTCTGATTATGTCTTGTATTTTCCTCCATTTATTTGGTTTTGGAGGTTCCTTCCTTTCATCTTCTAGTCTGCCAGAGTCTACTTCAATTCTGGTATTCTTGAAGATGCAAGGGCCTACTATGATTTTGCTACTTTGTCAGGAGCCGGATTCTGACGGACTTCGGTACTGCCGAAGGGTGTTGTCGAAAAGTCGGGCGGACTATGGCCAAGTCCTGCAGGCCAAGAGTAGTGGCGTTGGCTTCAACGTACTCATGCGTTGCGCCCTACTTGCCGTGCGTGCCACTGTATTTGCAACAGACAGATACTCAGGGGGATGCTGAAGATGCCGGCCTGAGTCGAGGACTTAACAGAAGAGAAGAAGGTAGAAGGGCCTAAGCCTAGTCGATACCCAGAATGAGGAAGTATGTACATGCATGTCCTACTTATATAGGTTAAGAAGCGACATGTGGAATAAGGAATGTGGGACAACAAGGTATGCAGGGCAATGTGGTTGTTGTCCACAACGAACAAAATTAGAACAAGGAATGCAAAACGGGGATAGAACAATAAAGGCAGTATAATAGGACCGTGACTCGAAAGGGGACAATAAGGAGTGGCCGGATATAAAACAATGGGTCGCGTCCGAGGATAATACAAGGACGGGGAGTCCCAAGGTGAAAATGAGCCGAGGAGTGCGGATGGCGAATGTGCCGAGCTGGGACCGGCACACCAAGTGTTATGCGGGCGACGTAGGCACTTGGTCGTGGATATAGAGTAATTGCTCGGTCAGCACTGCCGGAGGATGGGTCTCGGTACGTGGACTTGACATACTTTCATATATGGAAGAATTGTTACTGTCATAGCATATGGTATCTCTGTTTTCATTGTGTTCTGCTTCATTGTGATTTAGTAAGTAATCAGTCATAACTAAGGTGAATGGATGCCTACTAGGATATGACATGGGTTTTGAAAGTGAGTTTTTGTTGTACTTTTCACTGATCTTTTTATGTGTTTTGCCTAATGTTGTTTTATTAGTTTTTTTTTTCCTTTTTTATTACATCATACAATTACTCCATTAGGATGGTTCCATTGATTTATTAGTATAGAAGGTACAAGAGTGCCTAGTATAGGTGTCATAGTTAGATCTTCTTTTACATAGGTTGATTGTATTGCTATAGTACCATCTATCAGGTTTTTTTGACAGTTCCGTTTGAGATAGAGGGGTATCTATATATTATATTGGTTCAGATAGGGGGTCTTCTTTGGTTTTTTTTTTACTGACAGGCTATTTGTATAGGCTATTCTAATGTTTATTTATATGTGACTGTTGTTTTTTGTTGTAGATAGCTTTGGTTTTGGGGGTAAGGGCTAGTTTAAATTGGTTCAAGGTAATACCAGTCAGGTATGAGAGTACCTGGTTTACCTTGGCACTTGTTAGATAAACAGTGTCAGTGCAATCACAGATGTAGACTGTCATTCTTTTTTAGCATCTTGGTATATTCTTTTTTGTGAAGTCATGTCTTTTTTTTGAAGGGCAATGTTTACAGGAGGGTTCATTTATTCCATCCTATTCAATTAAGACCCCAGTTTTCCAAATCTTTATCTAATGTTTCTTTTTTGAACTTCATTGCTTGGTAAATATCCAATGGAGAGGTGGTTTCTCCACGTAGAATCCCAAATCCTTTGTTTTGAAGTTTTGTTTCTATGGATTTGTAAGGGCAACCTACTCGGGTACTGATTCCAGTACCTGTTGGGAGACCAACAGCGGGAAACACCACAGCCCTGTGACCTACCCAGGGCCTAACCCATGGACTCGAACCCTAAGTTTACCCACAGGCACTACCAGACACTGGCAGGGAGGTCTAGAAGTAAGTATATACAGGAGCTAAATACATGCAAGCTGCTTACCTGGCAGGGAGGTCCAGAAGAGAACAACCAAAGGACCCCCTTACCTAAGCAGCGACTGTATAGCTACAGTGACTGTGACATAACAAACTTGTCACAGCCAGCAAAGAAGACAATAGAAGATTAAGGGGAAGGGATTATAGCAAACATATGAAAAGGGAAGATAGAGAAATGGTTAAAGAAGTAATATAAGCAAAGGAATAAGAGAAATGAAGGAGATAAAAGGAATAAAAGAAAGGAAAAGAGGAATAAACTGGTAGTCCCCTGACATTACCCCCTCTCTAGAATGTGGCGACCTGACACATGAATGTAGATACACCTGGTCCACCAAATATACTCAAGGGGTACCGAATCCACCAAGGTGTAGAGCCTCCCGAAGGGCACCTGAGATAGCCACTGAACAGGTATATGAGTGTACCCGATGTACCCCAGTTTATTTTTGGTGGTTTGCGCATGTAAACAGAGCAGGCAAGCAGCCATCTGCATCCATAGGTGCAGACTGAGCTGTACAATGAGCACGGCTTATGCTTCAGCCAACCTCAGTGGCAGAGGCACATGGGTGACATGGATGGCAGCAGCATGAGGCTGCCATGGTTCATTTGTGCACAACCTTGGCCAGTGACAACAAGTGGCATGACACAGGGAGCATGTCATGCGGGTTTCAGATGCAATGGCAGACCCTTGAAAGCACAGGCATAGGTCAAGCTGTGCAATAAACGCGGCTTATCCAAGCATTCCCGAAATCGGCAGTGGTGTGAACATGTGAGATAGAAGCATGGGATTGATTTTAGCATCGTCGTGCTCATGTGGCTCTGTCCAGGGTCAGCAAGGCAGGTGTACTGGCATTGGCAGGAGGGTGTGTAGGCGACGCAGATGTCATTGACAACAAATGAACCAATGGTGGTTCATCAATACCTGTGCCCATCGTAGCGATGGCGTGTGGGGTAGAAACAGCATGGTGTGGGTCGGTCGAATTGTAATGCATGACGATCGCATGTAGCTTCCTGCGATACCCTGTGTTGCAGCCGATGCAGGAGTGAGAGGGCATGTGGTGATCAGGCTGTGGGAAGGCATATGAGGCACCACAGAGGTATCGTGGCAGCATCTACATCCAAGCAATCCTGCAAGTCCTTGGCTTGCTTGGCAGCGCGGGCATGCACGGGTGACGTCGCTTGGTGAATGCAACGGCCAGGGATCGATGTACCTAGACTGTGTTTGGTACAGCAGTATATGGTGGGAGCATCGCCTCAAGACAAGAATGCAGGAATGGGTGTCACCAAGGGCAGTCTATGGTACTCTGGTGCTCGAGCATCGGCATGAGGACATCACAAAGGGCGTCAATCGGCCCATCCATTGTTGCAATGGTCATAGAATGCGACATGATGTAACATGACATGCATCGATATGGACTTGTCTCACCTTGTGGGTGTCCTGGTTGAGCAGTGGTACAGGAGCAGGGAGCTTCCGGTTGCCCTTAGCCCATGCAGGAGTGAGGATGGTGTGATGGTACTCAGGGTGGTATAGACGAGGGGATGGAGTTGCTGTGGAGGGCCTGGGCTGCAGGGCATCAAGGCGACCATGTCACATATGGGGACTCGCACTCAGTATGCATTATGGCAATTGTAACTTGTCGTGGCAGTCACAACTTGTTGTTGCACGTCCAAATGCAGGCGGATCAGGTAGCCTGCTGTGCATCCAGCAGTAAACGAGAGGTTACGAGAAGGTGGATGCAGTGTGTGATGAGATTATGAGCAAATTGCAGTAGGTTTGAAGAATTTATAGGCAATCTATTTTATTTTATCTCCTCAGTGTAGTCAACAACTGAGGAGGGAGGCATGCACGGGTTGTGTTTCACCCACATATACCCTGCAACCGGCCCTTGACCCTATCAAAGGTTTGAGCCAGGCTGCCAGTCCCAATCCAGGGAGCCGGCCACGCAAGTCACGTCGTGTGTGGACAAGCGCCTATAAGTAGCATACATAGTAGAAAATGAATAACTCCCTCAATATTGAGGGTAAAAATACAAATAAATGAGAGAAAATTCGAGAATTTAAAAGCACACAAAATGATACTAAAATCGATATATTATTACAATATATTGAGGTTGGTCTCTCAGGGGTGAGATGCAAGTTTGCATCCTACAGTGTGAACAGGCCTCAGCGACTGTTCAGGTCCAGGTGCAAACCAGAGAGAGAGGCGGTGGTAGGAGGCAACTGCAGGAGTGCCGACTCAGTGCAGCTGGATGAAGATGGGACACGGGTGATGCCGCATCTGTAATCAAATGGGGATAGGGCGACTTCATGGCCAGCCTGGCTGTTGGGGACCAAGGACCACCGGCAGGTATACATCATCGGCACTGTGGGTGTGCATCCAGCATCGGTACAAGGGAAGACACCGTTGGCGATGAGCACATTGCCGTAGTTTGCCCACTCCTTACAACAGCATGTACAGCTGAAACAGCAGGCACACGTCAAGCGAATGGCGGCAGTCATACAGTGCGAGCTGTGCGATGCAATAAATGTTGAACCTGAACATACGGTTGACTTGTTCCTGTGCATGGGGCCATTGTAACTCATCCAAGCATGTAAATGGGTGCAACAGGTATCAGCTGGATTGCAAGGTCCATGGCAGCCGTGCAAAGACATCACACCAAGAAGGGAGGGCCTGTAGGCAGCCCACATAAGTACCACTGTTCGGTCAGTGTCGGTACTATGGCAGGACTCAATGGAAATGGTGTCAATGGCAGTTGTTGGTACAATATGCAAGGCCATGCATGGTCTTCTCCAGTGGCAATGCAGACACACGTGGGCAACAGACGATTGACCAGGAGAGCCTAGCCTGGAGGAGGGCCATGTGCAAATATTGACCTTGGATCATGCACATGGCAATACACCTATCTAGCCTACCCCCTCTCTGGGTCACACAATGGTCCTCCATACTCAGCACCTCAAGCTCCATCTCCATATTGGCCGAAATTGATGCAGAAACCTACACCAGTCCCAAACATTGACTCGTCAGTCACATCCTCCTTCAGGTACCAATATCAGCTAGATGGTACAGGTTTCAGTAGCACGCAGCATAGATGGTGGGCGTGGGTCGAATGAGCCACGATGCACACTGTGTGCAGACTCGGCTAACTTGGGTGTGGGGGCCACCATAATGAGTGGCAGGAAGGTGCATGTGTTGTCAATTGTCTCACGCATCAGTGATTCACATGAGAGGGTGAGAATTGGGGTGCTGCATGGGCACAGCATTGGCAATGGCTTCCAGGAACGAGTGCATAGGATCATTGCCTCAGGTCTGGTTGGTCCTGGCAGACACTGCATGTATCGCTATAGTCGTGAGCCACCCGAGTCTACAGGCTTCTGCAGTACACTGGGGGTAGCGCCACGTGGTTGCGGTCCGGCATAGCAGAGGAGTTAGAGGAGGGCCAGCAGCCTGCATCAGTCTCGAGTACACTGCTGCTACTGGTAGCACTATTGACAACAATAGTAAATGAAGTGGGGCCGTGGGCCAGCATCGATGCTAATGAATGATTACCAAGTCCCACGGGGTCACTAGATGGGAGGGAGGCCACAGGTCAGTGTTGAAGGCAATGGTGTGTCGCTACATTCCGTAAATATGGGCAGCAATGCAACCATACAGCAGTGATGGTTGCATGGATACGTCTGTGAGGAAGGGTGATGCATAGCTTGGGTGGACATGCCAAAGCGTGTCGAGCAATTGTATCGTGCCACCATCATCCTGTAAGGACATCATAACTGATGGCCACCTGGATGGGGTTTTGGTGACAGACACAAGCTGGTGGCAGCCCAAATGCATGCAGCCTCGGGAGGAGGCCATGTGGGATAGTTGTGGTGAGCCAGTTGCGGTACGTGACTGGCTTGTTGTCGTCTCATTCATGTTGTTGGGGACAGATCTGCACGACAAGTGTGGCTTGTGTGAATCCCTGGGGCATGTGCGGAGTCAGCAGTGGTGCAATGCAATGGAACCTACTGCAAGCAGGCTGCCTTGCCAACTTCTACACCCATCACTCCAACAGCATGTGTTGAGCATTTACATCGCTTTGCTGCGAGTGTGATGGACGGTCATGCGGTCTGCAAGTACAACACAGTGGACTGAAAGGACAGGTGCACAGTGAGTGCAGCATGAGTGAGTCGAACCATGACTCATGAGGAGACCTCCATGGGTCTGGGAGAGTCATCTGAGGTGCAAATGGTGGGTGTGCTGACCTTGATCAGCCTCCGGCTGTACAGGGGTGCACAAGAAGGTGTGCAGACTGTCATGTCACAAGGCATGGTGCTGACCAAGCAAACAGTCATTGCGGTCAGTAGGACATACCATGATGCTGCTGGAAGGACATTGCAAGTAGCGGCACTGGGTGCAGTTGACAGGCATAGTCAACACGCCATTTACCTGTGTCGGCATGATGGTGAGGGTCGATAGTGCAGCTGGCACAGTGTATACCTCACTCATCGAGCTCGGCATTTGGGACACATGGTGGTCACGCAAGGGCATCATGACTAGAAGGGAGAGGGCATATGGATGGCTCATGGCAGTTGTGGGCACAATCCACGTGAGGCGGTGTGGGATCTCTACAAGAGGTGGTGCAGATGCGCAGGTGGCATCACTCGACAAATGCAGCAGTCGGGACTGTGGAGAGGCCACCTCAGGATTTACTGGATGACTCTAGGTGTGAGCATTGCTGGGGTGTGCATCACACATGCCAGTGGGTACACAGCAGAGGCCTCAAATGCAGCTTTCTCATCATCAGATGGGGCATGTCCTTGGGATACCAGAATAGAGAAAACATGTCTAGCATGCCTTATGGAAAGGTGGAGGCCTGTCGCAAGCCTCTAGGGTTGGTCACTGTCGACAGCGAGGGTGTGATGTGGCATCGTCACAGGCCACGTCAGCAGTGTTGCTCATCGGGTTGCCCATCTAGCAGGCCAAGGAGCAGGGTCGGCATGGTAGAGTCATGCTGTGGGGTGAGAAATCGGTTGGGATGAAGCGCGAAGGTAGTTGGCATCAAGAGGGCAGTTGTGAGGTGGGTGGTATAGATTGTAGAGTAGCATATTAGGGGTTTCTTGGCATGTAGGAACACTAGGATAGCAAATGGAAGAGGAGTATTAAAGAGGTTGAGGTTGGAAAATGGTTTATGCTATCGCCTTGGCCTTCAGTGGACGGTGCACCCTACTGTAGGTTACGCAGCAATTTATAGTATCGTCTGAAGCAGTCCACTCTCTCACTCACCGAGCTGTCCAGCTATCACCATTCCTTCAATAAGTACAAGTATGATGCTGGACTTCCACCTGGATGGCAGGAGGAAGCTAAGAAGGAGGAGGGAGGTATGAGGATCCGACAACTCGTTCGAGGAAATTTGACTCGCCAGTTGAAGTTCAAGACCTGAGCCCTCGGTCCTCTATTAGTGGGTTGTTCTAATATAAGGGCAACCTACTTGGGTACTGATTCCAGTACCTGCTGGGAGACCAACAGCAGGATACACCACAGCCCTGCGACCTACCCAGGGCCTAACCCAGGGACTCGAACCCTAAGTTTACCTACAGGCACTACCAGATACTGGCAGAGAGGTAGTGATTGGCATGGGTAACCCCTGGGTATTTTGTGCCTACCTGTACCTGTACCTGAGAATACCCGTACCCTTAGCAATGGGTAGTGGGTTATTTCAGGTATGGGTACGGGTACCCATGGTTTTAATGGGTATTGCTGTTACCCGTGACCCACAACGGGTATTATTCTTACCCACGGGTTCAGGACAGAGCTGCAGACAATGCATGGATGATGTTCAACCTTTGAGGCTGATGACACTTCCCAGACAACTTTGACATGTTTAGCATAGATGCCCCAGGTGCGACATGGATGCGGGAGGTCAATCTCAGTGGATTTGGGTATGTTTTGATGGTTATACAGTTTACAAATTCTGACTTGTGTGACACTTGCCGGCCCCTCTCACTTACACCACCATCTCTTTCCCTACTAACCTCTCCCACCCAGCAATGGTGAATTTGAAATGACGACCTCCCTCTCCAACAATTCCTTTGTCTAAAATTCTGCACTCCACATCGTCCCCATGCTCACCTCACTCTCGATCCCGGGAGGCAATGCAAGCGTGTTCCACGGCTATACGTATAATGTGACGGGGTGTACGAGCACTAATTTTGAGGGTGGGTTTTCATTTTTGTTATTCACGACTTTTTGTCAT
Source organism: Gomphus sp. MG54 (assembly GCA_003314385.1). Lineage (NCBI taxonomy): Eukaryota > Fungi > Basidiomycota > Agaricomycetes > Gomphales > Gomphaceae > Gomphus > Gomphus sp. MG54. Next base: position 15,644 of record QLPG01002573.1, read on the forward strand.
GTCATGTTGTCTTTGTTTTATACTTCATATAATGCTCCACTACTGTGCCAATCTCACATTCTCCATGCATCCCTGTTTCAGGAACTGGCTGCGGCGTGCACTCTAACACGACCTCTGGCACAGTTATAAACCCTGTGATGAGTGCACGCCTTACAACGTGGAACGGCCACAGCATCCGCTATGGAAAGGTGGAGATCAGCGCCAAGATACCAACCGGGTATGTGCTTCGTTAACATGTTGTTTCTCTCTTCCTTTTCCGAATGCTTCCCGCATTGTTATGTGATCTGGATCGTCTCACGCAATACTTTAACTTCTTAGGGATTGGTTGTGGCCTGCTTTGTGGATACTTCCTGTGAATGACACGTATGGCCGATGGCCGATGAGTGGTGCATTCCTCTATCTGTCTGTGTGCCAGTTCAATACCTGATTGTCTGTCTCGACCCTGGTTTTGTGTATATCTTGTTTCCTTGTTGTAGGCAAGATCGATGTGAGCATATAGACTTTTAATGTCAGGTATGAAGCATGATTTTTATCGCCTGCATTTCATTCCAGATTATGGAATCACACAGGAATGGCCCTCAGTACCCTGCCCAGTGCATTTTCCATCGTCTCTGTTCAGGATCAATGTTTTCTGATAATGTTATAGCCCATGCCATCAAACAAACCCTCATTAAACACCACAACCACCCACATCGTTTCCGAGACCTTTCCGACTGACCAAGCCTGGATAACCGATTCCTGGATGTCTGACATACATTCCGAGGTTCTGCGATCCCGAACCTCCGAAGACTCCGAAGTCAAGGTTCCGTTACCATGATAACTGACGCGCAGGACCATCGTGTATCTCACTCCCTTGTTTTCTCTTTTATATTGACCCCTTGTACTCCCTTCCTCCTTGTTTTATGACCAGCAAAGATAGTACAAGGATAGTCACATGTATATAGTCTTCCAGTCGACTGGACTGTTTGCTAGTACGAATATCGATTTAGTCTCTCACCAGTTTCCGAATCATTTCCGGTAAACTCCCGTCTCCTTTCCGAAATTAGGGACAGACGATTGAGGAGGATGCAACACATAAGTTGAAGCCAAGTCCCTTCGACCTCGAACACCTTAGTGACCGGATTGAACCTTTCTGTGACCGACCCTAAGTTCCCGGTGCTTCTGCCTCCACCCGTACTCCGTCCGACTTCCGCCTTCGGTCCTCAGCCCTGTTACGGACCTCCACGCTAACCCAGATAGCCCCTTCGGAAGTACTAGCTAAGCGCCCAACACGCAGACTTAACAGATAATCTCATTCATTTCCTTTCACTCCGCCTATTTCTATGCTCTTCTTCCGTGCTCCCCACTCCCATCGATCTGCTCCCTCAGAGGTACCAATTTTGTCCATGGTTCCCTTTGTGAAGCTTCAGACATGAAGGACAGTATCATTCTGAACATTCATATTTCCCTTTTATTTTATCTTTTCTAATATTTGACTTGAGGCTATATTTTAGCGTGAGAATTCTCAGTCAGGACATGTATAGTTTATATTTCACTTTCCGACACTTCAGCCTTTACCACAAAAAACTGGAGTGAGTATGTTTAGTTTTAGATGCATGTTGACACAGGCTTACTTTCTTTACTTAGCCATAACTGTTTAGGTAGATTTCACACAATCACAGAGCCTTTACCACAAAGGACTGAACCATAACTGTTTAGATCATAACAGGTTATGGGCCCCGACCAGCATTAAAAGAAAAACACACCTGAATTTTGACTTTCAACTGAAAACAAATCTGCCAAAAAGAATATGTCCGACACTTTCAAAGTGCTTAGATATGAGGAGTCAGAGAGACTTGACGAGACCTGTTCCAATTGGAACTTTTGGAAGACGAGGATAGTGCCTTACAAGGGTGCAAGGCTATGGGGACATATATCTGGAGCAATAGTCAAGCCACCGGATATCGACACAAAAGGTCTAGCCAAATGGGAAGAGACAGATGCTCAAGCCTTGTCCATCATACTAATGAATATTGTGCCAAACATCCAGGCAGGATTAAACTGTTCTACCTCCAAAGCAGCATGGGACGGATTGATAAACCGATACACACAGGCAGATCCAATCGCTCAAAATCTCGCATACACTCGTCTACTATCAAAACATTATCAAGAAGGTGGAACAGAAACTGTACCAGCACACTTAGCAGACTTACAAAAGCTAAGAGAGGGCTGTGGAGGATTAGGTCTGACTATAACCGATGCACAATTTGCGGGAATCATCAACTTATCTATGCCTTCACCATCTTGGGATCCCGTGATGGGAACGTTAGGGGGAGTCCTAGATCCTGTCATCATAATCTCCCGTCTCAACACAGAGTGGAGTAGAAGAGGAGGACTGACAAGCGATAAGAAAAATTCGAACGTAGTTTTTCAAGCTGGAACAAAACCCTCTGGAAAATATGACAACTGTGGAAAAACAGGACACTTTAAGGCAAGGTGCTGGGCTAAAGGAGGGGGCCAAGAAGGTCAATATCCCGAATGGTTTAAGGGGAAACGAGACTCAAATTCCTCTAATGCGGTCAAAACCTTGACCGACTCTGCAATAGTATGGACGTGTGGTTCTGAAAGTCACCTGGACTTCTGGATTGCAGATTCGGCCGCCACTGTGCATGTATCACCCAATCGAGCGGACTTTACCACCTATCTGAAATACGAGACAAAGAGAACCATCAAGGCCTTCGGGAACAATCAGGTTGAAGGCATAGGCAAGGGAGATGTAGAAACGGAAGTCAGTTATGGAGGAAAAACAACCAAGATCAGATTGACTCACGTCATGCATGTTCCTAAAGCAGATGGGAAAATTCTCTCGCTCAAAGTCCTGGACCAAAAAGGGTTCGAAAGTCATATCTCAGGTGGTCGCATCAAAATCTTAAGAGGAGAAGTCACCTATGCCGAAGGATTACTTGGTGGAGAGTTGTATGAAGTCATTATAAAAATAGCACCTTCCCAAGGAAGCATAATGGCAGCGGTGAAAAGGGACTCAGTGGGTACAGACCTGTCAACATGGCACAGATGACTCGGACACCTTGGAGAAAGTACACTAAAGAACATGGTGAACTCCAAGGCTGTAAAAGGAATGGAAGTAACAGACGTACATTTGAAAGGTACCTCCGAGGATTGCGTCTTCGGGAAGATGGATGAAAAGTCTTTCAAGCATAGAGAAGAAAGGGACACTCAAACATTTGGGACCTTACAGAGCGACTTAGTGGGACCGATGACTCCAGAAGCAAGGTGGACGCACACCAGATATAGTGTCATCATCAGTGATGATTGTTCAGGATTCGGTTTTGCCTTCCAATTAAAGCACAAAGACGAGGCAACCGAAGCGATCATAAATCTTGATAGAGCGATAGAGAACAAGTTTCAGTCTAGAGTGCACACCTTGAAGATGGATAATGGAGGCGAATTCATCAATAGTGAACTTCAGAAACATTGTCAGGACAGAGGTATCACAATAATCACCTCAGTTCCTTACAATCCAGAGTTGAATGGGCGAGCCGAAAGAAGGAACAGGGTGGTCATCGAAGGGTCACGAACAATGTTGAGGGACTCAGAGTTTGGAAAAGATATGTGGGGAGAAGCAATTTTGACTCACGTCTATGTAAGGAACAAATGTCCTACAAGAATCCTCCCGGACAATAGTACACCTTATGAGAAGGTTTATGGACATGCACCCACCATAGGTCATCTCAGGGTTTTTGGCTCCAAGTGTTTCGTGAAGATACCTGATGAAACTCGGTCCAAGTTAGACGACAAAGCAAAAGAATGTAGACTTATCGGATATGATGGGGACTCTATATACACTGTCATAGACAGAGACAAGAAGAAAATCCAAACACGCAACCCGATCTTCGTAGAAGGGAAATGACACCATACAGGGGAGGATGAAGATGAACCAATGGAAGTGGAATTCCCTGACACAAATGAAAAGATTGAAGAGGGAGTGAAGGCAAGAGGAGATGAGACGAGAAGACGTACCACAGCGGAAGTATGGGGTTCTGAACCAACAAGGAGATCAGAACGGCTAAAAGAGCAAGACAATAGCATCAGCGTACTCACTACAAAAGCGGTCAACTTGGAAAACGTGTCTCAGACAATTATACCCAAAGGGCATTTGGGTGCTTTGAACTCGCTGGATGGGAAGTTGTGGAAAGACGCGATGGATTATGAACTATCAAAGCTGGAAGAAATGAATACCGGGACAGAAATGGAAGAAAGAGACTTACCGAAGGGAGTCCAAATCTTACCAGGGATGTGGGTGCACATGGTCAAGAATCTGGAATCAGGAGAGAAGAAATTCAGATCACGATGGGTCGTTCGAGGCGACAAACAGAAAACTCACATTTTGCTGAGCGACACATTCGTGCTGGTATCCCAAATAACATCCCTTAGAGTTCTGCTAGCCCTCGCCACAATCAGAAATCTACATATCTTCACATGGGACATAGACTCGGTGTACCTGCATGGGAAGATTGAACACGATATTTACACTGCACTTCCTGATGGTTATGGTAAGCGGGGAACAGTCGCTAAGTTAAACAAAGCACTGTACGGCTTACCTGAAGCAGCGCGAGCATGGAGAGAACACTTAGAGGAAAAATTAAGAACCTTGAATTTCATTCCACTCAGAAGCGACAATGGTGTTTTCGCAAAGAGGACCAAAGAAGGTATAACAGCTATTGACACCCATGCGGACAATGTGATGGGTGTGTGCTCGAGCCAGGAGGAGGAATCTAGATTGAGGGCGGAAATCCAAAAATTCTATAAAATCACACAAAAAGACACGTCAAAACCCTTCAAAATCCTGGGAATACTAGTGACACGAGATACTCACCTAGGCACCCTAAAGATGTCTCAATCTGAATACATCGACGTGTTGCTTCAGCGGTTCGACATGAGCGTGGCCAACACCATAAGCACACCGATTGACAAAGGTTCGCATCTTCAAAACAGCGAAGATTCAGCTTTCGAAAATGCGAATTTGTATCAAACACTTACCGGTTCGCTCATGTATGCCGCCATGTCAACGTGACCTGATATCGCGTACATGACACAGTTTTTGTCACAAGCAAACAAGAATCCGAGGCAAAAGGACTGGAGCACAGCTAAGAGGGTGCTGAAGTACCTGAAAGGTACGAGGGACTTGGGCATCGTGTACAAAAAGAATCCCACATCGATGGAGGAAAAGCACACGATACCTTGGGCGTATTGCGATGCAAACTACGCGGAAGATGCACGTGACAGGAAATCCACTAGCGGATACATGTTCATGCTCGCGAATGGACCGGTCTCTTGGAAGTCAAAGAAACAGAATTCCGTGGCTCTTTCAACAATGGAAGCGGAATATTATGCCATGGGGATAAGCTGCCAACAAGCCATCTGGATTAGACAGCTGTGTGAGGAACTAACACTGAGATTTGAGGGTCCCTTGGACATTTATTCCGACAACACTGGGGCTGTGGCTCTTTCAGGGAATCCGGTCTATCACAGTCGTTCAAAACACATCGATATCCGTTGGCACTTCATACGTGAATTGATATGCCAAAAGATCATTCGCTCTTCTCACATACCTGGGACTTCGAATGGAGCCGATTTCTTAACCAAGGCTTTGAACAAATTCGAGCATGAACAATGCCTCAAGCTGTTGGGAATGGAATAGAATGTTCAGATTGCGGGGGTGTGTGAAGCTTCAGACATGAAGGACAGTATCATTCTGAACATTCATATTTCCCTTTTATTTTATCTTTTCTAATGTTTGACTTGAGGCTATATTTTAGCGTGAGAATTCTCAGTCAGGACATGTATAGTTTATATTTCACTTTCCGACACTTCAGCCTTTACCACAAAGGACTGAAGTGAGTATGTTTAGTTTTAGATGCATGTTGACACAGGCTTACTTTCTTTACTTAGCCATAACTGTTTAGGTAGATTTCACACAATCACAGAGCCTTTACCACAAAGGACTGAACCATAACTGTTTAGATCATAACACCCTTAACTAGGGGCCTACTTTCATGCTCAATGCCATCTCGCGGACCTTCGGTTGGTGGTCGCAGCATCGCAGTACGTACTCTCAGGGCTTCCATACGTACTCTCTCGAGTGGACCCCAGATTACCTGGGAGTCATTTGCTGAGTTGCAATATTTTTTGGAGGGTGGATGTATTGCAGTTCACATCATTTTACACCACATGCTTCCTGATGTTATCTTTCCTTAAACACCCTTTTGCCCACATCACTCACTTTTGCATCCCAGGCAGACATACGTCGATATGCGCCTACATTTCATGCTCGATCTCCGGTTCAATGAGCCATTTTTCACATGTGGCCAATTCCCTCCCACTATTCAGAATAACTCCCAAACCGTGGCGCTGCAGAACCTTTGGCTTGGCCGCCCTAACAGTGCACCATTCGACCAGCGTATGTGTGGCACTGTTTCCATACTCACACTCCTGCCTTTTCTGATATGCATGGCTGGATAGCCTTCTTCCTCATTATGAATGTCACAGTAGGAGGGTAAAAAAAATATCTCAACAACATATGGTATACCATTGTATTTACTTCTTCGTAGGATGAATGGATGGTTTCCCGATAATGTAGGCGGAAAGCCATGGGTCGACGGTTCAGCGAGTAAGTTGGCACCATGGTGCCCATAAATATCTGCTAAGCTACTACATCCCTCCCCGCAGCTGCAATGCACGACTTTGCTCTCATGCAGGATAAGTGGTACCCCTCATGGCCCACAAACCTGCGCATATGGCACATACAACATGTATGATGTGTATGACACGTACAGCACATACGGCGCGTACGACGCATATGGCGCATACGGTGCATACGACGTGTACGACGTGTACAGTGCATACGACATGTACGGTGCATATGACGTGTACGGCACGTATGACACGTATGGCGCATATGGCGCATACGACACGTATGGCGTATATGGCACGTATGACACGTACAACATGTATGATGCATACGGTGCATATGGGGCGTATGCGCCATATGTATAACTAAAAAATAGGCTGTCAGTATATTTATTTCTTATACAAAGAGCATGTGCTCACCATGTACACTGATGTTCTGATTTCCATTGATCTGGTGGATACTGAAAATATATACACACCTATAAAATTAAAACTAAGTGAGAAAATCCCAAAGTAACGCGTCTGGGTAGTTAATATAAGTATGAAGACTCTTCAATTGTCTAAGACAAGACCAACCAATATAAAAAATATCGTTACAAAAGAACGTGGGTGATTCCAAATAAAGTTGATCTGAGATAGGTAATTAGGAAATATGGCAGCATCGGCACATGGATTGAAACCTATAGGTTTTGGCCCAAGGTTCTCCGAGGTGCTCAAGTCACCGACAGGGAAAACCTCGCATGTTCGTCAGAGTTCCAGCAATGCCTTGAGTATGAACTGGCAACCTGGGGCTTGAAGAGCCCTATTTCCAGTGAGTTGGGTTTCTAGATCCCACATGAAACCATGGTCAGGTTGCAGAATCAAGTTTTCATGATTCCCAGTGAGAATCTGTGCTAGCTACATCGTTTGGACATCAAAATTCAGCGCTAAATGCGCCGAACCTCAGTTATATAAGCGTACCTGCCTGTGGGTATGGGTTTGGGCTGGGTTGGAAATCCTGACCCTGACCCTTACCCACGCTACCCGTACCCATTACCCACGCGGGTTTCCAATACCTGCGCCAATCACTACAGAGAGGTCCAGAAGTAAGTATATAACAGGTAATGTAGCTAAATACATGCGAGCTGCTCACCTGGCAGGGAGGTCCAGAAGAGAACAACCAAAGGACCCCCTTACCTAAGCAGCGACTGTATAGCTACAGTGACTGTGACATAACAAACTTGTCACAGCCAGCAAAGAAGACCATAGAAGATTAAGGGGAAGAGATTATAGCAAGCATATGAAAAGGGAAGATAGAGAAATGGTTAAAGAAGTAATATAAGCACAGGAATAAGAAAACTGAAGGAAAAGAGGAATAAACTGGTAGTCCCCTGACAGGATTCAAGTTTCTTTGCTTGATGTTGTCTTAGCATATGTTCAAGAGTTAGAAATTCTTCTTGTCTCTAGAAGTTTCCATAAAGGTAGCCATCATCATTTGTAGCTTCCAAGAACTTGGAAAGGTGTTTTCCAATATAATTAAGGTGATGTTTTATGTTATTGGTAAGTTTCTGGATTATATTTTTGATGCTTGGTTCAATTATGGCTATGTGGATGCAAATATCAGCTGGGTTATTTGTCAGTGATATTTATAGTCTTGAAGTGATTTGACCCAGTGAGTATCTTCTGCTATTGTATAGACAAGTGGTTTGATTTTATTCCATGTATATGTCATTGAAGTATTGTATGGAACAAGTTCTATAGTAATTTCTTCAAGATGGTGTGGGATTTTTATTTTTTTAAAGGTGCTCTGCTAAGATGTTTGGAGGTCCAGGATAGATGACATTTATATATGTCCAGATTGGATGAAAGGGGTTTTCACCATATGATGTGGCAAAGAGGTTTTCGATGATTTCTGTCATATGGTTCTAAAGTCAAATGTAAGTTATCATTTGTTTGGTTGTTCCTTTTCAAAAATGTTTGGAAAGTTTGTTTAGAGAAAACATCATTCTATTTATACAAAAGATGATGCATTTTTCCTATCCTTCCTTTACATACCCCAGTTACAAACAGTTTCATGAGTCTGGTATATATTAGGATGATCATAATCAAATCCTGAATGTGGATGAGAGTAATCTGAAATCATTTTTTGTATAACTGTCAGGAGCCGGATTCTGACGGACTTCGGTACTGCCGAAGGGTGTTGTCGAAA
>QLPG01002576.1:0-11590 GCA_003314385.1 Gomphus sp. MG54
TATACCAGACTCGTCCAGCAAGTGGGATAGAATGTCAGTAGAAACGGTTTCACTGATAGAGATGGTCATAATACACATCTGAAAACGGCAGCGCAGTTAACTCAGACGGACACGAAAGTGTAACAGCTTTATAATCTACCTGAAAACGGCAGCGCAGTTAACTAAGTAGATAGTCAGTAACTAGTAGTTCGTAGTAAGTAAGTACGCATACCTCAGACGGACACGAAAGTGTAACGGCTGAGGTTCGAGGAAAGTCCATGATGGTTTATGTATGTATCGGCCATCAAGGCCATGCATGAAGATAAGGAAAAGAAGAAATGTGGTATGTAACCATGAGACGGCATACCGGCCCTAGCTCCCCTAGCCCCTACGCTCCCGCTGGGCCTGATGCCCGTTTCTGTTAACACTCCCCTAGACGGCTTCGGGTCCAAGTAGTCCTAGTGCTTTGACATTACGCTCGTGTAGAGTTCGTGGTAGGGGCTTTGTGAATATATCAGCCTTGTTGTCTTCCGAGGAAACGTGTATGACTTTGATGTCCCCTTCATTTACCCTCTCTCGGACATAGTGGTGGCGTACGTGGATATGTTTGCGTTTTGCGTGTCCTTTCGCGTTCTCGGTAAGTGCAACTGCTCCGGCGTTGTCGTTGTAGAGAATCCCGGGTCATTCCTGCTCCAGGCCTACTTCGCTCATGAAAGAGTACATCCACGTATGCTGTTGGCATGCTCTACTGAGTGCTATATACTCCGCCTCCATTGTTGAAAGGGCAATCGTGGCTTGGCGTTTTGAACTCCAGGAGACTGGTCCGCCTGCCATACTGAAGACATATCCCGAGGTCGATTTGTAAGTCGTCTCGTCTCCCGCATAGTCTGAGTCTGCGAACCCGATTGGCTTAATCCCTTCGTTCGAGTTCCGATAGTAGGAAAGTTTGTAGTCCATAGTCCCTTTAATGTATGCGAGGACATGTTGTAGTGCTTTCCTGTGTCGCGGTCCCGGGTTTGATTGATACCGTGCGAGCACGTTGACTGCGAATGAGAGATCAGGGCGGGTGGCAGCCTATAGCCACATGATGGACCCGAGTGCCTCCCGGTATGGCTTGTCCATCATGAAGTGCGTGTCCTCGTCGGTGGGCGGGATATCGAGGTCGGTCTGTGTGATACCGGTAGGGAGTGGAGTAGCCTTAGGGTTACAATCCTTCATCCCGAACTTCTCCAGGAGTCGTTCACAGTAGGGACGTTGGGAAAGGGTGATAGTACCTGTGTCATCATCCCGGTTCATGCTCATGCCAAGGATATACCTCCCACCGCCGGGCTCCTCGATCCTCTTGATGTCGTAGCAGTTCTCAAGCTCCCCTATTGCCTTGGCTTCCTCGGGTGCGGATGTTGATCCTCCTAGGACGTCGTCAGTATAGGTACACGATAATGTGTATTCCCCGTTGACGAGCCGGTGTCGTACGCATGGGTCTGCCTTGGATCTATAGTATCCGAGCGCATTGAACGTGCCATCCAGTTCATCCTCCCAGTCATGCGCCCCTTGCATCATGCCATATATCGTTTTATCAACTCTGTTTACCAAGTCTTCCTCCCCTGGAGTGATGAAACCGGGTGCTTGTTCCATGTAGACTAGGAATTTATTCTTGCTATTCAAGTATGCGGCGATGAAGTTGACCTGCCAAGGTCGTAAGTCGTAGAATGCAATGATTGCACTCACCATCCGTACTGATTCCAAGTGGGCGACAGAGGCATAAGTTTGCTCAAAGTCGAGTCCCGGTATCTGTGTAAAGCCTTTTGCAACAAGGCGCGCTTTCCTCTTGGCGACTCTACCCAGTGAGTCGTACTTCAGGTCATAAGTCCATTTTGAGCCAATGACTTCCCTGTCCTTTGGACGTGGGACCTTAGTGAAGACCTCCTTATCCTCCATGTTCTTCATTTCTGCTTCCATTGGCGGCATCCAGAGGTCCCGCTGCTTGAGCGCATCAGCGTAAGATTTGGGTAGGAAGGTATCTAGACTCGGGTTGGTGGATGCTAGGAGGGCCGTTACCACGTCAAAGTCTGGGTCATGGTCGGGGTCTGTAGGCCAAGTATGTGCGTAGTTTGCATGCGCGGTTGCACTCTTATCCATTGCCCAGGCCTCATTACCCTGTCTGGCTGCAGCTATGTGTTCTTCTGATTCGCATGACTCTCGTGCCGCTGTTGTTTGGGTGACATTGCATGTGGAGCGTCGTAATGTTGTGGTTTGTGTGGCAGTGAGTTGCATTTGGCATGCTGGTTGTGGTACGGTGGCTTGTCTTGGCTCTGGGAGATTCTCGTGTGGTACATCCGTTGGTTTATGCCTTGGTGCAATAGGTACGACATCGCGTATGATTCGTCCCGTAGTGGCAGTCTTCGTCACGTCTGAAGGTTCTAAACAGGGTGGTTCCTCTAGGAATATCTGAAAGTCTTCAGGGGAGTAGTCGTGTGGTATGGGGAGCGTTCGGTTTCCCCACCCTTCCTCAAAGATGACGTTCCGACTCTTTATGAATGTCCCAGAGTTTTTGTCGAAGAGTTTGTAGCCGTCGCGGCCATAGTACCCGATAAGGTAATATTTGACTGATGCTGGGCTCAATTTTGATGGGTTAACCTCCTTAGGGACCTTCGCATATGCCATGCATCCGAAGGGTCTAAGGTGCGATACATCTTGTCTTTTCTTCGTCCACACTTTGGCTGGTACCTTCCCCTTGTGACGTGATGAGGGTATGAGGTTAAGTGTGTAAATAACGTATGACGTGCCGTCTGCCCAGAGTGATGGTTTCATTCCAGAGTCACTGAGTACGCATCGCACGCCTGCAATGACAGTTCGGTTTGCCCTTTCTGAGACTCCATTAGAGGCATGTGCATATGGTGTAGTTGACTCAATGATGATTCCATGTTCCCTGCAGAAGTCTTCTGTCGCTTTATTGATAAACTCCTTCCCCATGTCAACTCGTATTATCTTCAGCCTCTTGCCTGTCTGCCTCTCTGCTTCCACCTTGTAGTCTTTCAGGGCTTGTGTCAGGCGCCGGATTCTGACGGACTTCGGTACTGCCGAGGGGTGTTGTCGAAAGGTCGGGCAGACTATGGCCAAGTCCTGCAGGCCAAGAGTAGTGGCGTTGGCTTCAACGTACTCGTGCGTTGCACCCTACTTGCCGTGCGTGCCACTGTATTTGCAACAGACTGATACTCAGGGGGATGCTGAAGATGCCGGCCTGAGTCGAGGACTTAATAGAAGAGAAGAAGGTAGAAGGGCCTAAGCCTAGTCGATACCCAGAATGAGGAAGTATGTACATCCATGTCCTACTTATATAGGTCAAGAAGCGACATGTGGAATAAGGAATGTGGGACAACAAGGTATGCAAAGCAATGTGGTTGTTGTCCACAGCGAACAAAATTAGAACAAGGAATGCAAAACGGGGATAGAACAATAAAAGGCAATACAATAGGATCGTGACTTGAAATGGAACAATAAGGAGTGGCCGGATATAAAACAATGGGTTCGCGTCCGAGGATAATACAAGGACGGGGAGTCCCGAGGTGAAACGAGCCGAGGAGTGCGGATGGCGAATGTGCCAAGCCGGGACCGGCGCACCAAGTGTTATGCGGGCGACACGGGTACTTGGTCGTGGATATAGAGTAATTGCTCGGTCGGCACTGTCGGCGGATGGGTCTCGGTACGTGGACTTGACAGCTTGGAGGGTTGCATCCGCTGATTTCTCTGATAGGAAGTATGGCTTCTTGAATGATGACCCACCGTCGGTAAACAACATCATGTAGTTTGCTCCCCCGATCGACTGTGTTGGGAATCTACATTGAGCAAATTCACACATTCAATTTTATTGCTATTACAAACCTACACAGCATCGAGTCGAGCCAAGCTCCCCCCGCATACGCATCACATACATACGAGTCGAGGCGCAAACATGCGCATACACACACTCCCACCACACCGAGCCAAGAAATCGTCACTCCAGCTATCTAACAGCTACATCGAGTCGAGACTGCATCCAGACCGTCGCACATGGACTGAACACCGTATTTCTTTCTTTTTCCCACACACCCCCAAAACTCCATAACCCCTCTCCTATAACTAATTATTTCTCATGATTCAATCATGATAAACCGTTCTCCCATTTCTCCATCGCAATTTTACTCCTATATACTTTTGTATAAATAGGTAGTAAGATGTTCAAGAATAACAATGAGTTCATAACGAGTTTTTCAACCTTCATAATCGCGTCCTTCAAATCCAGTCCACTCTTTTAATATTCCTTGCACACAATCTTTCAGTGCATCGGGCTTCGCCTTTATTATTTAACTTCTTTAATTTTAACAGACTGGACTCTTGACGGTCCCCAAAGGTCAATGTGGACTCGCTCCAGTGCCTCCAGTTCAGGTGTGACTACCTCATCATATGGCCTCGAGGCTTGCTTCCCATAAATACAATCCTCACATGATCCTGGTAGGCTCTCTCCAGCAGTGATGTCCAGTCCGTCAACTAGGTTCTTGCTCTTGAGCTCTCGTATCGCTGATATTCCCACATGTGCAAAATGGCGGTGCCATCTGTCAATCGTTACCGGCTTCTCGTGAGATCTCGCTGGCATTGCTGTTGGGGGCACTTCAGGTAGGACGTACATTCCCCGTACTCGCTTTGCTGATATGAAGGCCTTGCCCATTGGATCATTGAATACGGCTTCTCCGGCACCAAAGAGGACTGTGAAGTTTGCAATATCAAAACGGCTGATGGATATTAGGTTGGCTGCAAAGTCGGGGGTGTGGAGAGCGTTCTGGAAAGTGAGTTTGGTGGATTTCCCATTGGAGCAGTACTCTTTAATCACGGTTCCTTTACCTAGGATCTTGAAGCGTGCCCCTTTGCTTACAGCTTGTCCTTCTCGTGCCTCAGGAAACTCGATGTAGGAGGAGAAATCATTCTTATTTCCGAAGCAGTGATCGCTCGCTCCAGAGTCTGCATATGTGAGTACACTGTAGTCATCTATGTTTGCCATTAATGCCCGAACGTCTGTCTCCTCTGGTACGTGTGACACTCTAGGTACAACGGTCTCAGTGTCGTCCGATATGAGGTACGTGGTCATTTCTTCCAGTTGGTGGTGGGGTCTGTCACTGTAATGGATCGTGGGCAGGGTATCCCTCTGATCCTGAGGAGTGAATGCCGCTATCAGCACATATGCGGTCTCAGTATCTGCCACCTTCGCTGTGGTTTGGGTGTAGGACGAGGATGTGGGGCTGACCGTCAGTGATGCAGAACCTGTTGCGCCCCCTCTTCGTCCGAAGCCGGGTGGGAATTGACCTTCTTTTCCTCCTCCTTCCCAGTAGCAGTCTGCGATGAGGTGGCCACGTCTGCCACAGTTCTTGTTGGTGCAGATGAGTTGGTTCCGGGCTGCCCGTTTGGCGTCCGCCTTGAGTGCGATCGCCGATGTGTTAGGGGTAGTGACCTTAGCCGAGCAGTTGATGCGGTCCCAATGCATTGTGATGCGTGCTATGACGTCTCCCGAGGACTTGTAGGCATCAAGGGTTGCGACAAGAGAGTCCCACGATGCCGGTAGTGATTGCAAGAGTATCATGCGAAAGTCGGTGTCTTTGATCGCTGCCCCAATGGAATTTGCCTTCACCCACTTCGTTTGGAGGTTGGCAACATGGGCAAGGAGATCATCGCCATCGTGATAGATTATCCCACGTAGTTCCCGCTGTGCGTTGACAAGTGCAAGGTCACTCGTGATCTTGTACTGGGATACTAGGGAGGTCCAGGCCTCTGCTGCGGTGCCATCAGTTTTGACACCAAGGCCTGTGGGGTTCTTGATGTTGTAGTGTAATAGGGCCATTGTCCAGGTGTCACGAACATCGTATTTGTCGAAGGAGGGGGTGGGTGATGTCCAAGGTGTCTCGGCCATTGTGGGTGTGACTAGTGCAGTGGTAGTGGGAATAGTAATGTTTCCCTCGAGGTAGGCCTTGGCGCCCCGGAGGCGGGTGGCGACTAGTATCGCCTCGCTCCAGTCTAGCCAGTTGGTGCTGTCGAATTTCTCCTCGTCGGTGAAGATCGGTGGGTTGGAGTAACCTGTGGTGTTCTTTGTAGATGTCATTGTAGGGTAGATGACGGTAAAGTGTTGGTAGAGGGATTGCCTCAACGTTGTTGTGTTTTGTGTCTGTCTAAGTTTGGCCGGGGCCCATAACCTGAAAACGGCAGCGCAGTTAACTCAGACGGACACGAAAGTGTAACAGCTTTATAATCTACCTGAAAACGGCAGCGCAGTTAACTAAGTAGATAGTCAGTAACTAGTAGTTCATAGTAAGTAAGTACGCATACCTCAGACGGACACGAAAGTGTAACGGCTGAGGTTCGAGGAAAGTCCATGATGGTTTATGTATGTATCGGCCATCAAGGCCATGCATGAAGATAAGGAAAAGAAGAAATGTGGTATGTAACCATGAGACGGCGTACCGGCCCTAGCTCCCCTAGCCTCTACGCTCCCGCTGGGCCTGATGCCCGTTTCTGTTAACAACATCCTTTACATGGAGATGCACTTGGGCATGAAAGCGCTCATTCAATGGTGGGCAACGCCGGAAACCTTTATTGATATGGCACAGATGGGAGTGCAGCTAGGAAGGATAACTGGAAAGGCTGAGCTGGGGATAGTAGTCACCGCCAACCTGACCACATGTCATCATGTGGCTGGATGGGGCACACACACTTCCATGGGGATATCTGAAAAAATGATTTTGAACGGCTACAGGGGTCACTAAAGTGAGAAACATGCACATTGATACTCAAGACTCCTCAAGTTCTGACTGAGTGTTTGGGAAGCACTGAGGAAACGATGGTTTTCATTCAACATGATAAATTGATCAGTTGAGAGGCTTATTTTGTTCAATAAATTCTTGAGTTAAAGACTGTACACTGTCCAATCAGACAGTATTGAGTCTGAGAAATAATTGACCTTCTGACTTCAAAAGATTACAATCTCATTGCTCCCACCAAGTGCAGCTATGGGTGTTGGAAATAGAGGCGTGAAAGTCTGTATTTCGTGACACGTCACGTCACTACAAGAAAATTTTGGGCGGCGTCTAACTACTTCCAGCGTTTAACGACGTCAGCCTCAACACCTCAACGAAATATTTCAACAATGGGCTCACCACAGAATAGCATCCTTCCACATGGTCAACCTTGTCATTGACATTGTGGCTCAGTTCTCATGCTCCGCTCAGACACAGCACCGTGGCCTGTCGGTTTGGGTCGCCCATTGTTATGTGCTCTGCTCTCGTCCGTCCGGACATATATGAGAATTATGGATAAGGTCTGTACCCAGCTGAGGGCTTCCCAGAAGTGCTTGAGACTGAGCTGTTTGCATTAAATTCCCCCAAAACAATTATCGCCAATATTTCGCCTCCCCATACCCCACGCAAACCAGGACATGCTTCACGTATCATAGCACGTGCCATTACCAAAAGAAGAACGCAGACTGTGTCCCAAATAAACCACACCCCCTCACCTCCTTTCCCTGCCCAAATGTTACATATTCGTGATCTTTCTCCGTCGGACTGGCAACATGGCTGTGATCGGGGTGAAATGGTTAACAATGTGGCATTGGAATGACGTCATGGGATGTGGTCGGTCCGCTGCCATTGCCGTTCTTGGGGAAATCATGATCGGCAGGATCGAGAATAAGATAATAATATGAATACTGCGTGACATTCCAGAGTGGTGAACTGGGTGATCAGGTCTGACCTGATCGCCATCTATCATCCTGCTCTGTCGGTTTATGTTTTATGTTTGTTGTGCAGTTTGTTGACCCAATAAAACAATTGCTCTAGTGAAACGAGGGTGTACGGTTCCCACTCGGGGGGAGCTCTCAATGATTTTTTTTTTTGTTTCATTTTCATGTTCCCAATTTCAGGTATCAAAGGAGTCACAGCATGTGGAAGGTACGTAGAGATGGAAAACCAGAAATCAACGTCTATCACACGTTTACTCCTGGATGTTACAGAATAACTCATGATTCAAATTCTTTCATTAAATTTTGTATAGCTTACACATATAGTGGTAGAACAATTAATATCGCAGCTTAATTCAAACATATTAGTCATGTCATTCTGAGCCTTCCATGATTGGCATGGCTGCGCATGACCGAAGACAGCATATTATAGTGTTGTCTTTGGGTTAATATTGTTTGTGAGATAAGTAGTATTTTTGCTGTATCTACCGAATAAAGCACTCTTTCAAAAAATGAACGATTTTACTCTGGTGATATGTCAAAATTACAAACGGAAGACTGCCAGATTCATTATTAAATACTCACAAATATCAGACATGATGCAGGGTTTCGAACCTTTGGGCGAAGAATTTTAGATTAAATTTCCAAGAACCTCAGGATGACACACTGAACTGGCTCATAAAATTCATCCACCCAAATTAAGTCATGGTTTGCTGTGTCGACGAAATGGAATTCGTCTGCTGGAAGAAGCTCATTGAGTCACTGTCCGACCCTGATATCACCGTGGTGTTATTGTTGCCTTCTAAATTCAACAAATGATTAGATTAAATATTTGGGGAAAGATTACCAGAGGAACCCACATGAATGATAGAACACTTCAAGCGAGGGGTCTCTGCAATGGTTATAAGACATTCGACAATCCTTGAAGGAGGGCATGACGGAATTTAGACTGAAATAAATTAAACTAGTCCCACTAAGCAATTGTTGGTTTTGCCGTCACCAAGCGGTTGTACCTTTTCTAGGAGGCCTACATGATCGGCTATGGCAATTCCAATTTCCTCATCTGCCCAAACTGTCAAATACCATCAAGACACGAGAATGAAAAAAGTAGTACCATAACTGTCTTTTTTTACAATCATCTTGCCTTGACGTTTAACATCTTGTGTCGTTCAGGAGATTGGCCTTTCTATGCCTAATCCTTCAAGCATGACGGACCAGGTTTTCCAAATTAGTAACTACAAAGAAAAATGATTGACTATTGGGAACAGTTTAGAAAATTCCAGACTGAATGTCTTCCAGGCTTTAACATCTTCTATCAAGGATGGTCCAATTCGCGACATGGACAACACTATCTCATCGCTGAAACCCCTCATTTGAAGTGTCTTATCATTCATGTGGGCTTCTTGTATATGTTCTTAGACATCGGCTGACCGATGTACAGGGCCCCAATGAAAGTACTGTGCCCATCAGGTTTGGAGAGAAGATCAAAACGCTATCCCTGCCGCTGAGTTCCTTCCTGTCGAGGGTGCAGATCATGTCATGATTTTCGCGGAAAAATATTATGAGGAAGTTCGAGTCATTGTACTTAAGTTGTTGCAAAGCTGATTTACAATAAATTAACGGAATTGCCGAACATTTCATGCGCCTGTAGTTCATGTCTTGATTATCAGGTGTGTTTGAGACAGCATGATCGATCCGTTCACTGCGTTTATAATAATTTTCTTTCTCTAAGGTTGTCAAGCTATGAAATTTGTAAATATTCTCAATCCATTTTTATACCAACTTCACTGTGAGCTCGGAAGTGATTTTTTCTGGATTTTTTTTTTTGATATGAATCACTGTAGGTATCATTACTGATATGCTCTTGAACACGGCACTGATCGTTGCAATGAACGTGTGTTTCCTTGGTATTCAGAAACATAAAATGGACTGTTTTGGTACACGTTTCCTTTGTGCTTTTATCGGCTAGTATAGCAAATAGTCTTGACCTTGTAATACCTCACTGAGTTTTCATTGGGGATGGCAGCTCGGCCTAAATTTAACTCAGCTGATGAGATTTTCGTACATGTAGAAACAAAAAATTTCATAAACACAAATGTGGTCGTTTCCAGGAGTATCATCTACTTTTTCAGATGTAAGCATCGGTATGTTTCCTCGTTAAACAATGAACTGTACGTCCATACACATTGCAGATGCTAGTGGCAATGTCTCTTTTCACATCGGCACCAGTACATTCTCATTCTCTTGTAAGTAGAGCTTGTGACCATTCTATCTATCCTCAAAAAAGTTTATCTGTTGTCTCACGTAGATTAGGGCCAATATTCTCACAATTAGAAGGTAGAATCGCACTAGAGGCTTCGTACGATTCCATCCAACGTGACTCTGCCACCGAATGTGACCCGGGCACTCGCCAAGACATAATCCAGGAGATATCTACCTGGGTGGATGGAGGTGATAACAGGCCAATGTGTTCGCTCTTTGGACCTGCCAGATGTGGTAAAACAACCATTGCGCCCAGAATTGCGGAACGAAGTGCGAGCCAGGATGCGCACTGAAATGATCTATATCCGAAAGCAAGGCTCACCGCTAGTTTTTTCTTTCCCTGAACCCGGAAGGATCAAGACATTAAGACGCAGTTTTTCCCCACGATCGCTTATCAGCTAGCCATGTCTCTCCCTAATATTCTGGTTCGCATAGAGAGAGTAGGCACTCTCTGTGTTCTTACGCACGTGTTACTCCCAAACCAAGAACGCAGATTGCGGCGCAAATGTTGCACATTCGTGATTTGAAGTGGAAACCTCTTAATTGTAATCAATCTGGTGGTGGAATGACGTCATCGGATGTGATGACATGTTCAAGTGCGCCAAAACTGGTCTGGCCTGCGACCATCCGTGATCCGGTTCCGTTCTTAGGGAAATCATGATCGGCAGGAACAGACTAAGATAAATAATGTGTGACGTTCCAGGTGTGAAAAGCTAAAGATGAAACTGTTTCAGTCTTCGCAGCAAAGACTCAGTTTCTATTTGAAGTAACTACCTAAAGATGAAACTGTCTATGACAAAATTGTAAGTATTTAGAAATAATGCATAGAAGGCTTTAGTACTCACTTCAGTCTTCGCAGCAAAGACTGAAGTGAAGGGCTATTCTAGCTAACTACTTGTATGAAAAGTGAACAATAGGAAACTAGATAATAGATGTGTGGACAATGGAATTGTGGACAATGGAATTAAAGAATGGTAAAAGAGAAACAAAAGAAAGTTATTCTATTCCACACCTATAGCCACTCATATTTGCTCACTGTGGTAAGTGCCTGGTCTGAATGCAATCTTAACACCAGGGTGGTATAATATATGGTTTCACTCATTTGATGGAATAAGATGGTTTTCAATGAGAGTTCTTGTAGCCTATGAATTGCTTGCTAGAAATTGTATTGTAGCAACTATACGGCGTAAGTCTTTAGTGCGAAAGCTAAAGCATATTGAATCTACTATACCTATACGGTGTAAGTCTTTAGTGTGAAAGCTAAAGAGCTGTAGCCATACAGAGTACCTTTACACATAGCATGTAAGATATGGAGAATATGGAAAAAAACTATCTACCGTGTGACAACATCGTCACTGTCCCTGCGGTTGTTTTGGGTGACGAGGGATATGCTCTTACTATGTTTACTATGTTACAACACTCCTCCGCACTCGAAGCATCCAAAAGTCCTAGGCATGATGTCAGGAAATGATGTTGTTCTTGTGGGAGCAATTTTGTGAGGAGGTCAGCAAGGTTGTTTTTGGTACCAACTTTGTTAACCGTGAGTGTCTTGTTTGCAATCTTCTCCCATATGTAGTGGTATTTGATGTCAAT
>QLPG01002577.1:0-12773 GCA_003314385.1 Gomphus sp. MG54
ATGTGGAATAAGGAATGTGGAACAACAAGGTATGCAGAGCATGTGGTTATTGTCCACATTGAGTAAAATTAGAACAAGGAATGTAAGACAGGAATAAAACAATAAAGAACAGAATAATAGGACATGCCCAAGGATAGGACAATAGGAGGTGCCAGACTATAAGACAAGGCTGGTAACCAAGGATAGTACAAGGACAGAAAGTCCCGAGGTGAGATGGACTGAGGGGAGGGCATGTGGATGGTGGATGTACCAAGCTGAGACTGGCATACAAAGTGATGTGCATGCAGCGTGGTCACTTGGACATGGAACTAGGATGGTTGCTTGGTCAGTACTGCCGATGGATGGGTCTCGGTACATGGACTTGACATAAATTCTGCTTCAGTAGATGAGAGTGCCATGATCATCTGCTTCTGACAGCTCCATAAGATGCTCCTGGAGTCGATTTGAAAGATGTAGGCCAATATAGAATGTCTGTGATCTTGTGAGACCCAGTCGGCATCTGAGTATCCTACTAGACTGTCTCGACTTTTCCCTAAGACCAGCTTCTTTTCTTTCGTGCCCTTTAAATATTTAAATACTCTTTTTACTGTATTCCAATGAGCAACCCCTGGGTTCTCTAGGAACTGCAATAGTAATGAAACAGCAAACAAAATATCCAGATGGGTAGCAACTGCTGCTCATATGAGTGAACCAATCGCCTGCCAGTAGGGAACCTTTTCCCATGTCTTTCTTTTTGGCTTCAGTGGTCAGGCACTGTTCTTTAGACAGTTTATGAGTAGGGTCCAATGGAGTCGTATGCGTTTTGGCATCTTGTAGGTTAAAATGGTTGAGAATTTTGTCAATATAAGCTTCTTGAGAGAAGCTGATCATTCTGGCCGATTTGTCCTGCTCGATCTTCAGATTGAAGAGCCAATGGATTTCTCCAAGGTCCTTCATCTTAAAGATGGCTTCAAGATCTTCTTTGATGCCCCGCAATATAGTATCATCTGTAGCTGTAATAGTAAGATCGTCTACTGCGGCTCCAATGATGGCATAGTTGTTTGCCCTATGTCTCTAGAATACCGCAGCGTCTGATGCTGATTTTGTAAATCCTATAGAGTAAAGGGCATTCGATAAACACTTATACCATTCTCTGCCTGATTGTTTGAGCCCATATATGCATTTCTTCAATAATAATACATTTTCATATTGTTCCTCAAAATATCCAGGTGGCTTGCGCATATATATCGGTTCCTCAAGGGGTGCATTTAGATATGCAATGTCCACGTCCATTTGATGTATAGGTCAATTATTTCTAGCTGCTATCGCACATATAGTGCATAAAGATGTCAGGCAAATGACTGGTGCATATGTTGTTGGGGTATGATTTCATTCCCCTGCATTATGTTTTATTCTTGCACCTTTGTGTTTCACTTGTGTGCATTTCATTCCTGCATTTGCGTGCTCTGGCGCTTAAAATAAGCGCCCGTAACGACGCACCATTCCACACCTTTGGGTCTTGTCTTTACCATCCATATTGACAAGCCCCAAAGGTTAGTAGTTACTTTGTTACATACATGTCTTTACCATCCATATTGACAAGCCCCAAAGGCCATTGTTGCTCTCTGTGTGTGACAGTTAAGAGTCTCTAGACCTTCCCTGTCAACATATGTCTTGTCATAATCAACTCCAAAAGTTTGTGTGAAGCCTTGAGCAACGAGTCTTGACTTTGCACAAACTACATCACCCTTCTGATTATGTTTCATAACATGGGTCCATTTGCTACCAACTATATTCACACCTGGAGGGGGTTTGGTAAGCTCCCAGGTGTCTTTGTTGATTTGCAATCAGATCTCAGTATCCATGGCTGTCTTCCATGTAGAATTATTAAGGGCTTCTTTAGTCGTTGTAGGCAATTGCAAATCGTTTGATAGATAAGCAAAATCATCTTCATCGGCATTTATAGGTTTGGCGCTTATTGCTAGGTAGTCACATATATCTCTCTTGCTCTTGTTCCTCTGAATATAACAATTAGAATCATGGGTGATATTGTTGAGTATATTATCCTCAATGTCTTCACAGGCGAGGGTAGTTAGATTAGTAGGTGCAGCTTCCCCAGCTTGAGATTTATCACCGGAGCTGGCCCTTGAAGCTCTTTCTTGTAATAAGCGAATTCTCTCACTTCTCCTGAGTGGAAGAGCTTCTTTAGGTCTACTCACATCTGTTTGACTTGGTTGTATATTTTCTAAATCTCTTTCTGGTGTGCACTCAACTATTTCTTCGATGCGGCTCTCACCCAGTTGTAAGTCACATGATGGTACCGGTGCTTGGATAGGTGCCGGTGCGGGTGATAATGGCTGATATTTGATAGCTTTTGGCCAAGTAATTAGGTGGTCGTCAGTAGGTAATATGGGAGCAATTGAGGGTAATTTAGATGCCTCAAATATAATATTGCGCTCCACAGATACCCACCAGCTATCCGGCCAATATATACAATGGCTGTCGCTTTGAGCAGAATGACCGATCCACTTAGCTTTCTTGGCCCTAGATTGTAGCTTATCGTCTTGTTTGATTTTAACATAGACATCCATCCCCCATTTGTGAGCATCTTGCAAATTCGGTTTTTGATGGTGAATCATTTCATAGGGTGTCTTGTCTGGTAGAGCTCATGTATGCGTGTAATTTTTAAGGTAGTTGGCATGCTGAATGGCATATCCCTATAAGAACTTAGGGAGATTGGAATCTAGAAGCATTGCATGGGTCTTTTAGACCAATGTGCAGTTTAGGTGCTCGGCAACTCCATTCTGTTCAGGAGTATTGTGAACAGTATATCGGTGTCGTGTTAAATCCGCATGTTGGCGCTTAGCTAGAGACTTCTGGAAGGGTTCAGGGGGTTTCCGATAGGGTTCTGAGGGAGAAGTTTGTACTCTTAGGGTGGGGATTGGGATCGGATCGGAATCGGAATCGGGGGGATGGAAGTCGGGAATGCCAGGAGCCTGGGGACTATTCATGGTAAGGGATGGTATGAGTGGTTTGAGGTCACAGGGACTTGGCTTCAACTTATGTGTTGTGCCCTCCTCGATCGTCTGTCCCTAATTTCAGAGAGTTGGAAAGTTTACCGGAAACTAATCGGAAACTACGATGCAAATTAAGTTGATATTCGTACTGGCAAATAGTCCAGTCGACTGGAAGACTATATACATGCGACTATCCTTGTACTATCTTTGCCGGTCATAAAACAAGAAGAAGGAGAGTACAAGGGGTCAATATAAAAGAGAGAACAAGGGAGTGAGGTACGCAATGGTCCTGCGTGTCAGTTATCAAAGTAACGGAACCTTGACTTTGGAGTCTTTGGAGGTTTGGAATCGCGGAACCTCGGAATGTATGTCAGACCTCCGGAAATCTGTTATGCAGACTTTGAGCGATCAGAAGGGTCCTGGAAATGGTGTGGGTGGTTGTGGTGCTTAATGTGGGTTTGTTTGGTGGCATGGGCTATAACATGTCAAGTGCCTTGCTTATCTAGATAGTTAATTTAATTCAGCACTTGTGTATTCACCCCCTCGATCTGAGAAGAGTGTCTTGATGCGTGCATTCCTCTGCCAAAGCATCATTGCCTCATACAACTTGTATTTGGTGAAGGCTTGATCTTTGGTGCTCATAAGATATAGCACCAATTCCCTTGAGTGATCATCCGTGAAGGAGACATAGTAAGACTTTTTGTCGATAGTAATATGCCTTGCTGGTCCCCATACGTCGGAAAATACTTTATCACCAACTTTCTTCGAGCACTCACTTGATTCCTTTGGGAGCAGCTTGCGTGTAATTTTAGCTTTGATACACCGTCACAGGTAAATTTATCTCTAGCCTGTGAAAGCTCTAGGCCATAAACCATGCCTCAATCCATCAGGCGCTTAAGGGCCTTAGAAGATATGTGCCCATGCCTGCAGTGCATTTCGATGGCGGTTAAGCATAGCTTAGTGGAATATTGAGTTGACTGATTGGCCAATTGATAGAGGCCATGCAACTTTGGTGCCTGTAATAAAATATGACTGGACGAACTTTTAATAGTGCATTTCTGTGATGCAAATTCTGTCCGGTTACCGGCATTGTCACATCGGCCTATGGAAATAAGGGTGAAGGCGATTTTAGAAGCATATAATGTGTCTTTTAATGTCAATGTGACCGCTTTCCCTCTCACTCTAGTAATTATTTTGAGTTGGCCACTTCCGTATGCATCAAAGCTGCCTTGATCGGCTGCTCGAATTGTGCACGGTGTGGGGAAGCTTCTGTAGTTCTCAAGCATGTTTTTATGAGGTGTCATGTGAGAACTAGCTCCTGTATCTAAGATAATAGTGTCGCCTGTTCCGTCTCTGATGAAGGCGGCGCAATCATAATTGATGAATGCCATAGATCCATCATCGTCTCCTTCGGAAGATTCATCTTCATCAGCTATGTTGGCTTTAGCTTTGCCTTTCTCTTTTCCTTTCATCTTTTTGAATCTAGATCTTTTCTTCTGCCTTGGCCCTTGGCCTTCTCTGCCACCGCCTTTAGCCCAACACATTTCAGCAGTGTGTCCCAGCTTTTTGCAGTTGGTGCATATATGCACCTTTTTATCTGCAGTACCCACGAAACCTTGGTCCTCATGAGTGAGGGACAATGTCCTACGCCTATAATATTGTGATTTAAGTACCCGGATGATATTATCTGGATCCAAAGGCTTTCCGACTTCTTCAAGAGAGGTCGTGAGGGCAGTCATGACTGATTCGTAGGAAGGTGGCAATGAGGATAGTATGATATCAAGAAATTCTTCTTCAGAGATCTTAGCTCCCATGTCATTGAGTCTTGCATAGAGATCTTGAGCCCTATCAAGGTGTTCTCTGAGATCATCATCCTCCAAGCACTTCATGTTCCAGAGTTGTCTCTGGATGCTGGTGACAACCATCTTTGGTTTCTTCATCATCTCAGTTACCAGAGTATCCCAGATCTCTTTTGCATTCTTTTTCTTTTCTAGCATCAAAGCTAGTGACTCCAACATGGATGCCAATATTTGAGTCTTAACAAGCCCTTGTCTGGCCAGCCACTTTTCAAGTCTCTCCTCGGCCTTCTCTACCTTAGCCTCCTCATCATCTGTGAGGACATGTGCTTTGGGAAAATTGGGAGGATTAGGTTGTCGGTCGGCTTTGCCTTCTATATGTTTTAATAGATTTTTGGACTCAAAATAACTCATGAGTTGAGCTCTCCACAGAGACCAATTAGATCCATCTGTAGCTAGCCTCCCCATGGTCAATGGGACTTTCTCTGTTTAGTCTGTGGGGCCTATAACCTTGATGAGATTATGAGCAAATATGTAGTAGGATTGAAGATTT
The DNA here is from genome assembly GCA_003314385.1 of Gomphus sp. MG54. Taxonomy (NCBI): domain Eukaryota; kingdom Fungi; phylum Basidiomycota; class Agaricomycetes; order Gomphales; family Gomphaceae; genus Gomphus; species Gomphus sp. MG54. The sequence continues at coordinate 5,346 of QLPG01002577.1, forward strand.
ATTAGGCAGTCTAAATATTTTATCTCCTCAGTGTAGTCAACCACTATTATATATTTGAAGAATATACCTAAATATTTTATCTTACAATGAAAATAAAGAAAATTAGTCGGGAGCCTCTGTATATTATACTATACAACTTACCTCCTCAATGTATCCAACCACTGAGGAGGGAGGCATGTGCAGGTTGTGTTTCACCCGCAAATACCTTGCAACCGGCCCTTGACCCTATTGAAGGTTTGAGCCAGGTTGCTGGTCCCCTGTTATGTCCCATGCCCCCAACAAACCCATACCAACCCCCACAACCACCTACCCTGTTTCCGAAACCTCCCCGACCACCGAAGGACGAACATCACTTTCTGTGGTTAGAAAATAGCACAGGTTTGGCCAACCCGCACGGGTCACCGGGTCGGGTGCCCTTGGGTGCGGGTGCGGGTCAAGCCCAGAGCACCCGTGACCCAGCCCAACCCGACATGTCAACCATGTACGCGTGCATGCGCACACGTACGACACCCAACCGGCCACTCGCTCCTGTCGTACGTGTGCGCGTACGTCGTGTTGGCGCCGACACAAACGCGCTGTACGTGCACGTCGCGTTCGCGCAGACACGAACGCGCTGTACGCGCACACGCCAACACAAACACGCAGTACACAGACACATCGACATGAACGCGCCGACTTGAACGAGCCGACATGAACGCGCCGACAGGAATGCGCTGTACGTGCACGCGTACAACGTGTTCGTGTCGGCATGTGCGCGTACAGCGCGTTCGCGCATGCGCATACAACGCGTCCATGTCGGTGCGTTCGAGTCGGTGCGTTCGTGTCGGTGCGTTCGTGTCGGCTCGTTCATGTCGGCGCATTCATGTCGATGCGTCCATGTACTGCGTGTTTGTGTTGGCGCGTGCGCGTACAGCGCGTTCGTGTCTGCGCGAACGCGACGTGCACGTACAGCGCGTTTGTGTCGGCACGTGCATGTACGGCGCATTCGTGTTGGCACGAACGCGACGTACGACACGAACGCGCCGCAGGCGTGCGGGTGTGCCGTGCACCCGACACCCGTCGACCCGTGGGAAAAAACCCATGGGTTGACGGGTTTGGGTTTCCCATGGGTCAGGTGCGGGTCACCCACATTTGACCCGTGGGTGACCCGTGCCATTCCCTATCTGTGGTTCCCATTCCCGTGACGTCCGAGTCCCCACTAGTCCGATCCCGATTCCTGTGACCAAGGTTCCGCATCTTGATAACCAATGCGCCAGTCTTTCACGTACCTTACTCCCTTATTCTTCTTTCCTATTGACCCCTTGTACTCCCTTTCTCCTTGTTTTATGACCGGCAAAGATAGTACAAGGATAGTCGCATGTATATACTCTCCCAGTCGACTGGACTGTTCGCTAGTATAAATATCAATTTAGTCTACCACCTAGTTTCCGATTCATTTCCGGTAAACTCCCGCCTCCTTTCCGAAATTAGGGACAGACGATCGAGGAGGGCGCAACACATAAGTTGAAGCCAAGTCCCTTCGACTTCAAACACTTCAGTGACCGGATTGAACCAATCTGTGACCGACCCTAAGTTCCCAGTGCTTCCGCCCCCATCCGTAGTCTGTCCGACTTCCGTTTTCGGTCCTCGGCCCTGTTATAGACCTCCATGCTAACCCGGATAGCCCTTTCGGAAGTACTAGCTAAGCGCCTGACACACGGACTTAACAGTATATTCGTACTCACACTCCTGATCATCATGAAAAATAAGGCATGAGCAAGATTTTTACGAGCATGCACAAGACCCCTCTTTCTACGGGCACCACTCTCGAAGAGCGCCCCCGTACCACTGGAAAACATGACAAATCTTGCCAAAGCCATCACTATGCTAGCAAACAGCCTAGCTATCTCCAAGAAATCGAGACCTCCTGCAAAAATTCGAAGCCCAGACCCCTTCGACGGTTCCAACCCCAGAAAACTACAAACCTTCCTTGTACAGTGCAACCTAATTTTTTGGGATGACCCAGAAACCTTCAACACCAGTAGCACCAAAGTAACCTATGCACTATCATATTTAACCGGAACTGCCCTGGACTACTTCAAACCCACCTTCACCGCCCATGATGAACCCCTCTGGCTCCACGACTATGACAAATTCACTTCCAAACTCAAGACATATTTTGGCCCCCACGACCCAGAAGGCGAGGCAGAACTGGACCTCAAGAAACTCCACATGTGTAACGACCAACGTATTACGGAATATATGGTTGAGTTCAACCACCTCGCCACCCGTACCCGTTGGGACAACTCCACCCTTCGCCACCAATACTATAAGGGGCTCCCCGGGAGAATTAAGGACGAAATAGCTAGAATAGGAAAACCATCCTCCCTGCCAGAACTTCGCCTCCTGTCCCGATCCATCGACGCATGATATTGGGAACGAAAATCGGAAGTCACCAAGGAACTCACCCGGACACTTGACCACCAACGGATGCCCAAACTTGACAAGAATGGGAAACTCACGCCCCTGGAACAACAATGCCATTTCAGGCAAGACCTCTGCTTATTCTGCAGCAAAGCAGGCCACAGGGCCAGAAAATGCCCCAAGAAGGAAAGCACCAACTCAGCAGCAACAACCCCGGCATGGACGAAGGAACATTCCGAAGCCGTGACACTCCCGTCATACTCCGACTCAACACATCCACCCTCTCAAGCCCAAATGCACTGACCATTTGCCTAACCTCTGACTCCCTACCAGGACAACACCTGAACATGCTCATTGACTCAGGATCAACACACTGCTTCCTGGATTCGGGACTAGCATCTAGATACAACCTTCAGTGCCAAAACATCATGCCCATTCCGCTAAGACTTTTCGACGGGACCTCCAACTCCTCCATTCGCAAGACCATCGAACTTCCGGTTCACTTCCCCCAAGGGGAATGACACTCCGTGACTTTTTTTGTAACTCCACTAGACTCGAGCTGCTCGGTGGTCCTGGGACATAACTGGCTCACCCGCTTCAATCCAACGATTGACTGGGTTTTGGGCAACATATCCTTCAGGCCCCCGCCGTTGACCGACTCTGTGAAACTGCCCGAACCTATAGCCCCCTCTCGTCATTCACCTGACCCCCCGAGAAAACCACTCATCATGCCCAAGATAGCGTTGATCAATACAGCAGCATTCACCCGCATCTCGAAGATGGAGGGTACCCAGACCTTTCAACTACTACTCTCCGACCTCGACAGAACCAAGGACGGCCCCATAGACCTATCCAACGTCCCAAACGAATACCACAAATTTCAGGATGTCTTTAGTAAAAAGTGTGCCAACACCCTGGCCCCACACCGACCCTATGACCTAAAGATAGACTTAGAGGAAGGAGCCTCACCCCCCTTCGGCCCCATCTACTCCTTGTCAGAAAGCGAGCTGAAATCGCTATGCGAATTCTTGGACGAACACATATCCATGGGTTTCATCCACCCATCCCGCTCACCTGGCAGGGCACCCATCCTGTTCACCCAAAAGAAGGATGGTTCCCTATAATTATGCGTCGACTTTAGAGGACTCAACAAAATCACAAAAAAGGACCGGTACCCACTGCCCCGCATCTCTGACCTACTCGACAGCCCCCGCAAGGCTAGAATCTTCACTAAAATAGACCTACGACATGCGTATCACCTCATCCGCATCCAAGAAGGCGACGAGTGGAAAACCACCTTCCGCACCTGCTATGGATCCTTCGAATGGCACGTCATGCCTTTCGGATTGAGCAACTCTCTGGCCGCCTTTCAACGCCTCATGAACCACATCTTCTCCGACCTCCTTGACATATCGGTACTGGTCTACCTAGATGACATCCTGATATACTCTGACAACCTGGAAGAACACAAGAAACATGTGCGCGAAGTCCTAATATGACTCCGAACAAACCACCTGTATGCCCGTGTGGACAAATGCCAATTCCATGCCAACACAGTGGAATACCTGGGATACATCCTGTCTCTGAACGGCCTCACCATGGCCAACGACAAGATCAAGGTGATCCAGGACTGGTCCGAACCGTGCAAAGTCAAGGACGTCCAGTCCTTCCTCGGATTTGCAAACTTCTATAGACATTTCATTTTCAACTACTCCAACATCATGATCCTGCTAACCCGTTTGACACGAAAAGATACACCTTGGAACTTCTCCAAAGACTGCAGGATGTCCTTCAAAACCCTCAAGAAGGCCTTCACCACAGCCCCGGTGTTAAGCCAATGGACCCCCGGCTCCCAACTCGTCGTTAAGATGGATGCCTCTGACTACGCCCTGGCGGCCATCTTATCCATAATCTCCCCCATGGACAATGAGATACACCCGATCGCCTTCCACTCCCGGACATTTTCACCCCCAGAACTAAACTATGATGTACATGATAAGGAGCTACTCGCCATCTTCGAGGCCTTCAAAACCTGACGACATTACCTGGAAGGCACACCCCACCCCATCGATGTTGTAACGGACCACAAAAACCTGGAATACTTCTCGACGACCAAACTTCTCACCCGCCGACAAGTCCGATGGTCAGAATACCTTTCACAATTCAACATGACCATCCGTTTCCGCCTGGGATGCCTCGGAGCCAAACCAGACGCACTAACCAGACAATGGGATGTCTACCCCAGAGAGAGAGGGAACAACTACGCCACGATCAACCCTCACAACCTCTGACCCATTTTCTCCACAGAACAGCTATCCGCCTCCCTATGGGCCATGGCACTATACTTCCCGTCACTACGAGCGGCCGCAATAATGGACACAGAACGACTCCACAATGACATTCGTGCAGCAATCCAAAACGATCCAGAAACCTCGGAAAAACTCGACAATCCCAACGGAAAATGGTCGGCCACACCAGACAACCTCCTCCTCCTCAACCAGCATATCCCGGATAGCAACGACCTCTGCCTATGAATCCTACAAGACAAGCATGACCACCCCGTCTCCAGACACTTCGGACAAAATCTGACGCTTGACCTCATCAGGAGAGAGTATACGTGGCCTGGACTCCGAAAAACCGTGAAGTCCTACATCAAGTCCTGCACAACCTGCATGCGTGCCAAAACACAAAGACACCGACCGTACGGCCTCCTGAAACAGCTACCGGTCCCCATACACCCGTGGAACTCCATATCAATGGACTTCATCGAAAAACTACCCCCATCGGCCAGCTACGACTCCATCCTCGTCATCGTAGATCGACTCACCATACAATCCATCTTCATCCCGACCCACAACACCATCACATCCCCCCTCCTAGCCAAGTTGTTCCTGCTCCACGTATTTCAAAACACGGGGTCCCATCGCATGTTACCTTGGACTGCGGAACAGAATTTGTGTCTTCCTTCTTCAGGTCCCTGGGGAAGGCCATAGACATGAAACTACACTTCACTTCCGGATACCATCCAGAAGGCGACGGACAAACCGAATGGATGAACCAAATGTTGGAACAATACCTCCCGGTCTACTGCGATTACCAGCAGGACAACTGGGCAGACCTCCTCCCAATTGCGGAGTTCGCCTACAACAACGCCCCCAACGCAACAACCGGAATTTTGCCCTTCTTCACCAACAAAGGATACCACCTGGACATCACCTTCTACCCCGAGCGAGACCTGGCCTCCTCAAGGGCACACGACTTTGCAGTGGACCTAGATGAACTACACCAGGAGCTCCGCAGAAACATAGCCACGGCCCAACAATGCTATGCCACCTCCGCAGACCAACACTGTTCCCAAGGACCGGAGGTCAAGGTCGGAGACAAAGTCTTCCTCAAATTGGACAACATCCAGACCACAAGACCCTCCCGGAAACTGTCCAAGAAATACCTAGGACCCTACAAGGTCGTAGCTCGAGTAGGACCGGTATCCTACACCCTTTGCCTTCCGAAAAACATGAGGTCGATCCACCCCGTCTTCCACGTCTCAATGCTGGAGCCTTCAACCCCCAACACCTTCCCCAACCGTGCGATACCACCACAGCCACCAATAGAAATCAATAGGGAACCCGAATACGAAATAGTGGAAATCCTAGACTCAAAGATCGATCATCGTCATGGCTGCCAACTCCAATACCTAGTCAGATGGGCTGGTTATGAGGGAACAGAAGAAGAGACCTCCTGGCTCCCTGCCACAGAACTGAACCACGCAAGGGAGGTAGTTTCGGACTTTCACCGTGCCTATCCGCTCAAGCCAGGCCCAGGGAGGCCAAGTGACCAGCCTTGACTACCCCATACATCGTTTGACAGCCAAGGACCTCGAGGGCTCGGTCCTAATGGGGGGGTACTGTTACATCCCATGCCCCCAACAAACCCATACCAACCCCCACAACCACCTACCCCATTTCCGAAACCTCCCCGACCACCGAAGGACGAACAATCACTTTCCGTGGTTCCCATTCCCATGACATCCGAGTCCCCGCTAGTCTGATCCCGATTCCTGTGACCAAGGTTCCGCATCTTGATAACCAATGCGCCAGTCTATCGCGTACCTTACTCCCTTATTCTTCTTTCCTATTGACCCCTTGTACTCCCTTTCTCCTTGTTTTATGACCGGCAAAGATAGTACAAGGATAGTCGCATGTATATAGTCTCCCAGTTGACTGGACTGTTCGCTAGTACAAATATCGACTTAGTCTACCACCTAGTTTCCGATTTATTTCTGGTAAACTCCCGCCTCCTTTCTGAAATTAGGGACAGACGATTGAGGAGGGCGCAACACATAAGTTGAAGCCAAGTCCCTTTGACCTCGAACACTTCAGTGACCAGATTGAACCAATCCGTGACCGACCCTAAGTTCCCGGTGCTTCCGCCCCCATCCATAGTCTATCCGACTTCCGTTTTCGGTCCTCAGCCCCATTACGGACCTCCACGCTAACCCGGATAGCCCTTTCGGAAGTACTAGCTAAGCGCCTGACATGCGGACTTAACATCCCCATCCAGGGAGCGTGTCATGCATGAGCAGGTGCCCGTAAGTATCGTACAGATAATAATACAATAGCTTCCTCAACTTTGAGGATAAAAATATAGAAAAATGCTCGAAAAATGAAGAATCAAAAAGCGCACAAGATGGTACCAAAATCGATAAGAAAATCAAATATATTGAGTTTGACCTCTCAGGGGTGAGATGCATTTATGCACCCTACAAAGACTACTGCAAGTCCTGCATAATGTGTATGCGGAATAAATCGCAATGTCACAAGCCATATGGATTACTCAAACAGCTTCCAGTACCAGATAAACCCTGGAAATCAATATCCATGAACTTCATTGAGCAGCTTTCTATGTCCTTGGGATTCACAGCCATTTTAGTCATAGTCAACCACTTCTCTAAACAGTCTATCTTCATTCCCACTTCCGTTACTGTTTTGGAACCTGTCAAGACTGTGGTGTTAAGTTAATAACACT
>QLPG01002579.1:0-18080 GCA_003314385.1 Gomphus sp. MG54
GCTTGGTTTTTGTATATAAAGGCCTCTGGCTCACCTCTGTAATAACAAGTTCTCAAGTAAAAGCCCCAAGTCAAGTCAAGTCTCCAAGCACAAGTCAAGGCTAGTCTAGAAACGTCTAGACTATTGTATTCAAGTCCCAAAGTCAAAGTCCAAGTCTTAGTCAGCGTGACGCATTCGCATCTCATCAAGGTCACGTCCCTGTCACATCACACCATATTTCGTTCACTATCTATTTTCGTTCATACATTGCCAAGTCACAGAACCTATTCTAGCTGTGCCAAACGACTGCGCTAGATCCCGCCAGAGAAAAGGACCGGTGCGTGCAGGCTTTTAGGTATTAATTACCTAGAGCAACTCTACAACATGCTGTATGTGCATGCGCCGACATCAATGCGCCAACACGAACGCGCCGTACGCGCACGCACCAACACCAACACACCATATGCGCATGCACTGATACCAACGTGCCTTATGCTCACGCGTATGACACGCACGCGTGTGGTGCATTCATGTCGTATATCGCGTGCGGTGCATTCATGTCGTATATCACGTGTGGTGCATTCATGTCGTATATCGCGTGCGGTGCATTCATGTCGTACGTCACGTGTGTGTACGGCACGTTCATGTCGTACGGCACGTTCATGTCGTACGGCACGTTCATGTCGTACGGCACGTTCATGTCGTATGTTGCGTGCACGTACGGCACGTTCATGTCGTACGGCACGTTCATGTTGTACGGCACGTTCATGTCGTATGTTGCGTGCATGTACGGCACGTTCATGTCGTATGTTGCGTGCGCATACGGCATGTTCATGTTGTACGTCATGTGTGGGTGTGGCATGCACCTGACACCCATCGACCCATGGGAAAAAACCCATGGGTTGATGGGTTCGGGTTTCCCATGGGTCAGGTGCAGGTCACCCACATTTGACCCGTGGGTGACCCGTGCAGTTCCCTAACAAGGACTAGATACATGTATATAAGACACCAATCAACTGGACTATTCACCAGTATGAATATCAACTTAATTCTGCATCGTAGTTTCTGATTCAGTTCTAGTAAACTTTCTGAATTTCTGAAATTAGGGACAGACAATCAAGGAGGGCACAACACATAAGTTGAAGCCAAGTCCCTGTGACCTCAAACCACTCAAACAACTAGTCGAATTACCTAATACCATGAACAGTCCTAGACCCTCGGTGCTTCCCATCTTTCCATCTGTGAACCCGCAACCTCTAGTCCCTCTGCCTCCAGAGTATGAACCCCCCTTTAGAAACCATTCAGAACCTCTATAAACCCTTCTGGAAGTATCTAGCTAAGTGCCTGACATGCAGATTTAACAACAACATGTGTGAATGAAGATTTGTGTGACACATTGTGACTGATGGTGATGGTGATAGTGGTGACTGCATAAACAACAGATGGAAACAAGGGATCTATGTGCATGATGTGGAGGCGACACAGTTGTTGAAGGAATAATAAAAACCAAGATTGGCAACTGGGAAAACAATGATGACAGGTGAGTACAAAACACAGAGATGAGGATGGTAGGTGAACAAGAAGGACACAAGTGATGACAGATGGGGATTAGATCAAAAAAGCAAATGGCTGCATGAGCAACAATAAATGATGGTAGAGACCAGGTGATGATGAGAATGGCATATGAGTGGTGGATTGTCGATTGCACAAACAAAGACAGCAGGTGCATACAAACAGCAGAGATGGTGGGAGATAAATGGGTGAGTGTGTATATGAAAGCCAAACAAGGAAGGTATGCCACATGAATGTGTAGATGGTACAAATGGTGCAAACAAGAACAGCAGGTGAACAAGAATGAAGAATAAGAACAGCAGACGAATGAGAATGACATACTAGTGATGGGAATACCAATGGCATATATGAGGATGACCAGCAAATGAGGATAATATGAAGTTGCAAGGATCATGCGAGTGAAACATGAACAGTAGGCGGGTGCTCAAGGGCTTATTCTTTATATCGATGAGTGTAAACCAGATAATGTGGAGCTTGCTGACACCTTCAGTGGCCGACTTAACAGTGGATGCAAACAGAGTAAATGGGGCATGTGACATGGGCCACAGGTGTGGAGATGGTCATGTGATGTCAAGATTCACAGGCAAGTGAAGGAAATTCAAAGGTTGGCAGGTATAATGGCAGCACAGGTGATGAGAATGATGTGGCAATTGCGAGACAATACAAATTGCCACGAGGATCCCATGAGCAAGACCAAATGAGGAGCATAGGCAAGTGGTAAGAATGATGTGCAACAAATGGAAATGATGGCTGCACCATGCACAAGCAAACAGATGGTCAGGAGGTATATTATAGTAGACCTCCTTGATACAGGATACCTCCTTGATACAGGATACCTCCTTGATACAAAATGATTTTCCAAGGTCAATTCTCATTCCAGTAATACAGGGTTTTGCACAAAGAATCTACTATATATAAGCAACATTTAAGCCAACCCACACAAGGGAGGGAGAAGAATTGCATTCAAGAGGAATTTACTTTCATCTAAAATTTCTCAATTTTGATAACATACAATCTTAAATCAGTGATTGCTCAACCTTTCTGAGAGATTTTGTCATAGAGTGTTCATATTAGGGAAGCTATGCATCTCCTATTGCTAATTACAAAAACTCCAAGTGGGATTTGACCTAAATTGACCTTAATCTGACCACAAAGATATTAGGGCTACCAAAGTGTGACATGCAACACACTAGTAATACAAAGAAATGGATGACTAATCACAACAGGCCACAAATTCCATGCACAGAGAATTAGGTATCATGCTTGTATCAAGGACCTATACCTGTGACATTTTGACCTGTTCTACAAAATAATTTACTCTGCCACAACAAATGCTTTTTCACCCCTATTGTCAAGCCCACAATACTGAGCTCTGGTTCACTCAGTAGTACTGACTGATCGACCCTTACCGTTTAATCCCACACCAGTGACAAGTCATTCCTCACTAGTACATGGTCTTGGCTCGGTACATTCGGCTCATTATTTGGTTTACTTTCCTCATCTCATCCCCTCTATTCATTGTTATTCTTTCATTCCCCTTCTTTCCCTGTAACTGTTCCCCTTACTACTTGCCTATTATTTGGTCATGGCCCTATTGTTCTATATTTGGCCATTTTTCATTGTTCTATTCTCACTCACTCTTTTGTTCTCGGTCATACTTCATTGTTCTATTCTCACCCACATTCCTTGTTCTATTCTTGATCATTGTAGACAATACCTCCACATGATTCTGTTATGATTCGGTGACGTCAAAATATCGGTTAAGTCCTGCAAACTGTTTTGGAGTGGCTAGGCTTTAATGTGCTCGTGTGTTGCACCCTGCTGTTCCATGCATGCCACTAATTTAGACAGTAAGGAGTCTCGTGAGGGTGTTACGATGATGATAAAGACATAATCGTATATTATTAATTCCCCCAATGGCGAGGTTATTGGTGAGGTTCGGAGTTGGGGTTGGCTTCAATGTACTTGCATTGTGCCCACTTGGATCACACGGTCCCCAAATTTCGTAATAGCGAAGTGAGATGGAAGTGAACAGAGGAACTTAGTCAAAATCAGGATTGATTTTCTGACTGAAGACTGAACTAATAGTACAAGGCCTTTTATACTACTTTCTAATCTATTAGGAGTCGGATAGATTCCTATAATAGAATGAGAAAGCCGAGGAATGTGAAAAGCAAGAAACAGAAATACTACATCCCAATAATCATCTCCTCCATGACATTGTTAAGTGACATGTCACTCAGATTCCCAACGAAGTTACCCTAAGGACGTAATAGCAGATTCGGATATAAAGGAGTCAATGGAATTGCGAACAGATGGAATGAAATGAAACGTAATGAAAGATATTAAATGTAAATGAGTTTGGAATGGAAAAGCGAGCATGTGGAATGTGATGTAAATGAGTGGAGTGATTTGACAGGAGCATGTGATGCCAAGATGGATACACGAGGTGCATATAGTCCGTGGGCTGAGGGCGTAATGTTGAATACCGAGCGAGGGCAGAGTTGGGCTGAGTGGGCTGAATTGAATAGTCAGCTTGCCGGCATACGGTTCCTGACAGAGGGTGCCAAGGGTGTCGGCTTGAGCAAAGGACTTTAGATAGGGAAGGTGGACAAGGGGGTGTGAACCGATTTGATATTCTGAATCATGAACTATCTACATACATCCCGCTACTTATATAGGTTAAGAAGCAAGATGTGGAACAGGGTGGTGTAAGGAATGGAAAACAATAAGATATGAAAAACCACATGGAGGCATTGTCCACAGTGATAAAAAATAGAATAAGGAATGTAAGCAGAATTAGAATAATGGAGTATGGCTGAGAATAAGATAATGAAGTGGTAGGTGAGAATAGAACAATAGAGGATGACCGAAGATAAAACAATAGGGCAGTGGTCAGGATAATGAGTGGCCATCATATGTTTGGGGAAAAACAGGTGAGGGGATGGAAGGATAGTGAAGGACGAGACAGATAGGATAGGAGAAGAAACTTAGATGATGTACTGGATGTACTGAGCCGAGACCATATGATAGTGAGAATAATATAGGTAGAGGTCGGTCGGTCGGTCAGTATTACCAAGTGTACCAGAGCTTGGTACCATGATAGATTCTTCATACCTTATTGTTCTCCATTCCTTGTGCCACCCTGTTCCACATCTCGCTTCTTAACCTATATAACTAGCGAATGTATGTAGATGGTTCTTTGTTCTGGAAATCAACTAGGTTTATGCCTTCTTGTCCTCCCTCCTCCTGTCTAAAGTCCTTTACTTAGGCCAACACTCTCGGCACTCTCCCGGGTATCTCTTCTGTCCCAAATCAGTGGAATGCACAGAAAGTAGGGTGCAACGCATGAGCACATTGAAGCCAAGCCACTATGACCAGCCTGCAGGACTTGGCTGCTTCCCACCAGCATCCTAAGCCAGCACTATTACTGTAATGCTTGGCCCATGCATCGTCGGCAGTCCCAAAGCCTGAAACCTATAATATAGAGCAAAAATGTTCTCAAGACACTTCTTAGCTGTGATATATATATTTTTAGAATTTAATATACAAAATTTTGAGCTAAAATTAAGCTTGACTGAAATTTGTATCAAGGAAGTCTACTATACTGTACAGAGATGATGATAATAATGTGTAGATACATGGTGCACCTATGAGTGGGCCAAAATGGAGTGCGACATAAGCAATGGAGCAGGCTACATGTATGAAGTCCAAAGGCAAATGAGAATGGTCACAGACAGTGCGTGTGCAGTCAGAATGAAAAGGCTTGAATAAGGTGCACATATCGAGAATAGAAGTGAGAGTCATGTAATAGGGATAAGAATACCTCATAAATGATAAACATAGGTGATAGCAACACATGCAGATGTGTTGTTATGGCCCATGCCACCAATAAACCCACATAAACCCCCACAACCACCCACACCTTTTCCGAGACCTTTCCAACCACTCAAAGCCTGAATAACCACCTTCCGGATTCTGATGTATTAATCTGAGGTTCTGTGTTTCTGAACCTCCAAAGATTCCAAAGCCAAGGTTCCACTCCTTTGAAATGACGTGCAGGATCATCGAGTGCCTCACTCCCTTGTTTTCATTCTGTATTTCCCCTTGTACTCTCTTCCCCCCTTGTCTTTACTTGGCAAAGATAGTACAAAGACTAGATACATGTATATAAGTCACCAGTTGACTGGACTATTTGCCAGTATGAATATCGACTTAATGCTGCATCATAGTTTCCGATTCAGTTCCAGTAAACTTTCTGACCTTTCTGAAATTAGGGACAGATGATTGAGGAGGGCGCAATACATAAGTTGAAGCCAAGTCCCTGCAACCTCAAACCACTCGAACCACCCTATACCGTGAACAGTCCTAGATGCCCCGGTGCTTTCCGTCTTTCTGCCCCCATTCCAATTCCAATCCTGAATCCGTAACCTTTAGTCCCTCTGCCTCCAGAGTACAAACCCCCCTTCAGAAGTCATTTGGAATCTCTGGAAATCCTTCTGGAAGCCTCTAGCTAAGCACCGACATGCAGATTTAACAGTATATTTGTACTCACACTCCTGATCGTCATAAAGTATGAGACCTATCACATGTTCGCAAGCCCTACAGACAATCAACCTGGCATCTGCCCGCCATGCATCCATCCCCTGAGAACTGTCCACCCCTGGACCAAGTTTCCAGATGCCTCAGACCCCAGCACACCCTCCGGAACCTTCATCTGACTCCAGATTCTCAGACACAGACCAACACCTGCATCCAAACATGACCAACCCATTCCTCGTGAACCACCCCCTGGCGACTCAACAATCATCACCCTTGGAGATGCAATCCAGTTCAGTGTCAAGTCCATGTACTGAGACCCATCTGCCGGCAGTGCCGACAGAGCAATCATCCTATATCCATGACCAAGTACCCACGTCGCATGCATAATACTTGGTACGCTGGTTTCGGCTCGGTACACCCACCATCCACACTCCCTGTCTTCACCCTTCGGTCGGTCTGCCTTCAGGACTTCCTGTCCTTGTATTATCCTCAGACATGACACTATTTTTTTATACTCGGCCACTCCCTACCGTCCCATCTTGAGTCACGATTCTATTATCCTGTCTCTTATTGTTCTATCCCCGCTTTGCATTCCTTGTTCTAATTTTATTCATTGTGGACAATAACCACATGCTCTGCATACCTTGTTGTCCCACATTCCTTATTCCGCATGTCGCTTCTTAACCTATATAAGTAGGACATGCATGTACATATTTCCTCATTCTGGGTATTGACTAGGCTTAGGCCCTTCTACCTTCTTCTCTTCTGTTAAGTCCTCGACTCAGGCCAGCATCCTCAGCATCCCCCTGAGTATCTGTCTGTTGCAAATACAGTGGCATGCACGGCAAGTAGGGCGCAATGCACGAGCACGTTGAAGCCAATGCCACTACTCTTGGCCTGCAGGACTTGGCCATAGTCCACCCAACCTTTTGCCAACACCCCTTGGCAGTACCGAAGTCCATCAGTACCCGATGCTTGACAATATACCCAGAATCAAACTACTTTCCATGCACCCACAGTTTACGAATATGGTCTCACAAGACACCCTTTTAATGATCTTTCTATCTTGTTATTCGGAACCGGGTCTCCCGGTGGCCTTTCTAACTGTTTTGAATCAGGATCTGCTCATAGCTTCACCAGATTTGTCTTAGTCCCAGGAGGGTGTTCAACAAGACAAATCCATGCCACCGCATTTCCAACCCAATACAAGTATAGATTCGGAAACCACCCAGTTCAGAAGAACTTCAGTTTTTTCTGGCTGACTGGAAGGCAGTGCCCACCCTTGGCAATCTGTCTTGCATACTTGATCAATCAGCATCAGCTCACAGACCATTTGAAAATTTGTTTATGATTATGACCTTTCCTGACCTAGTATTTCTTGCTAACAAGCACAGATACATCTACTAGATTGTCCGTCTAGACAATCTCAATCCACCCATCCGTCCGTCATGTACTAGATCTGTCGGTCAGCAATATTCGGGCACAACTCGCTCACCCGCTATAATCCGTTGATTAACAGGGTATTGGGCAGTATTATAATCCGTCAAGCTACTAACGTTTTTAGATGCATCCCGATGGCCTCGGTCCAGGCAGCACTTGCCACTGTTCCAAAAGCCTCACCCAGGAACCTGTTCCATTGCTGGAAGCTTTGCCAATAGCCCTAGTCAATGCAACTGCCTTGTGCATGCTTGTATACCAGAATGGCTGGCAAGTTTTTCAGCAGGGACCTCTTGGTCAATGTTGTCATTCGGCACATTTGGCCAAGGTCTCATCCGTCCGTCCCCATCCATTCCCGTTCTTTCACTCTGTATATGTGTGCCATATGCACTTACGACCCTTCTCCATTCTTCTCGGCTAGAGGACGACACATTTAGTAGATGGTGGGATGTCTATCTAAAAGGGGGGGGTGGTGACCAGCTAGAAACCTTTTCAAACTGCTCAAACTCCCCTCCCGAAGACATCCCTCTCCTGGAAACCCCCTCTGTCTATCATCTTCTATCCCATCCTCCACTCTCTCTGTTCCATTCCATCACCTATAACGTCCCCCTCTCCCCTGATCCCTTCCCCAGCCACTCAGCCACTCCCTTATACACCACGGTTCTGGTGCAAGCTGAAATTAACCTTGCCGAGCGGATAGATCCGCAACCTGAATTTAATCTTGGCAAAGATTTTTTTAAGCTTTTTTCAAGGTACTTAGATGTTATTAAATAAGCCTTTTTTCATGCCAACCTTGAAAAAACCTTGAACTGTAAGATTAATTTGAGCTGAACACCCAAGGTATTGTTAGTCTAATATCCAGGTTAAATTTTGCAGTAGGCAATCTTGTGTCAGGCTGCTGTCAAGGTAGTATAAAGAGCTTTTCTATGGGTAATTCTCTTGTATTGAATGTACAGATAATACAAAATATTCTATTGTCAAAGTGTAATGACAATGTAATCTAATGCCATAACAAGCCAACAAAAAGCCCCAGTCAACATACAATTGACAAACCTCATTGCAAGTAGTTGTCAAGCATCAGGTACTGACGAGCTTCGGTACTGCCGAGGGGTGTTGTCGAAAGGTCGGGTGGACTATGGCCAAGTCCTGCAGGCCAAGAGTAGTGGCATTGGCTTCAACGTACTCGTCGTTGCACCCTACTTGCCGTGCGTGCCACTGTATTTGCAACAGACAGATACTCGGGGGGATGCTGAGGATGCTGGCCCAAGTTGAGGACTTAACAGAGGAGAAGAAGGTAGAAGGGCCTAAGCCTAGTCAATACCCAGAATGAGGAAGTATGTACATCCATGTCCTACTTATATAGGTTTAAGAAGCGACATGTGGAATAAGGAATGTGGGACAATAAGGTATGCAGAGCATATGGTCATTGTCCACAATGAACAAAATTAGAACAAGGAATGCAAAGCAGGGATAGAACAATAAAAGACAGGATAATAGAATGTGTCCGAAGATAGGACAATAGGAGGTGCCAGACTATAAGTCAAGGCTGGTAACCGAGGATAGTACAAGGACAGGAAGTCCCAAGGTGAAATGGACCGAGGAATGTGGATGACAGATGTACCGAGCCGAGACCGGTGTATCAAGTGTTATGCATGCTGCGTGGACACTTGTATGTGGACGTAGGATGGTTGTTCGGTCAGCACTGGCGAATAATTGGGACCTCGGTACGTGTACTTGACAGTAGTGCAGCAATCACTGGCAGGTACAGTACCCCCATGGAAAGAGCACAGGGCACATGAGATGTTTCAGTGTGAGGGACATGGGGTGTCAGTGTAAAAGGGGGTCTGTTGGCAGTAGGGTTTGGAGGCAGGAGGACGTGCGAGTGTGGCTTATGTAATCCTACAAAAAGTGAAATTTCATCTTCAAAAAAAATTCAAAACAAGACACATTGATGCAAAACCCCACTCACCAGAGGAGGGACCCAATCCAGGGAGAGTGAGGAGAGATGAAGAAGAGGATTGAGGAAGAGGATGGCTGAAAAAGAGTCAAAAAATCAAAAATTAGAAACAACAATAGTGAAAACATAATAATAGAACTCACCTAAGTTGGTAGATAACAGAGAAAGTAATATGTGAGAGTAGGAGAGGAGAAAGGGGCAGGATGTAGCTGAAAAAGAGGCAAAAAAAAGAAAAATCAGTATGAAAAATAGTCCAAAAAAAGGGAAAATAATGCCTACCAGAGCTGGAGAGACCAATGAGAGCACAGGGGCAGTAGCAGGGCACAGAAGACAGCTATGAGAAGCAGCAGAAGACAGCACAACCCCCAGCAGAAGACAGCACAACCCCCAGCAGAAGACAGCACAACCCCCAGCAGAAGACAGCACAACCCCCAGCAGAAGACAGCACAACCCCCAGCAGAAGACAGCACAACCCCCAGCAGAAGACAGCACAACTTAGCAGATCCCAGAATCCCAGAAGAATAGAGCAGAAAGAGAGGAGAACCCAGCAGTAATAACCCAGGAGAGAAGCAGCAGAGACCCAGAAAGCCAGAAGAGACAGAGGAATGTTACCAGTACAGCAGCCAGCATGTGGGGGGAAGCCATGCATGAGTTTGAGGTGCCTGAGTTTGAGGCATGTGAGTTTGATTTGAGGCAGTTGTTGAACCAGTCACATGACCTAGGGTCACCCTTATACCACCTTGCCTTTTGAGAGTAAATAAGCAGGTGGGGGGATTGCCATGCATGAGTTTGAGGTGCATGAGTTTGAGGTGCATGAGTTTGAGGTGCATGAGTTTGAGGTGCATGAGTTTGAGGCACATGAGTTTGGTTTGAGGCAGTTGTTGAACCAGTCACATGACCTAGGGTGACCCTGATACCACCTTGGCTTTTGAGAACAAATATACCTAATGTCAACGTTTATATTTCATGATTTCAACCTTTTTTCAAGCTTGAGAGTCAACCTTGAAAAAAGCAGAATCCAACCCCTGACCAGGGTTCCAGATTAGGCTAAACTCCGGAATTTTACTCAAGATTATTTTCAGCTCCGGCCTGAATGGTGGTGTACGATCCCAACATTCCGCTCACAACCCTACGATCACTCCTAATCCCGAAAAAATATCCCCTCATCCCACCTTCAATCTCTAATCCCTCCACAAACATCCATCCCAGTCCATCCGCCACCCTCTTCTCCCATTAATATAACACAGCCAAGCTGCCGAACACCTTGGCACCTCTGACTTGTTGTATTTTTTTCCCTTGATTTCTTTTATTTTTCTTCCTTCAAAAAATTAATTAAAAATTATACAAATTCCATTATTTCCTCTAATCTATTTCCACATATTCATCCTCATTCCTTTGCTCCTCTTCCTTCCTCCCCTGCTCTTCCTTCCTCTCCTCATCCCAAAAACATTCCGCAACTCCTCCAGTTGCGGGTCTCCTGACAAATCAGGCTCCCTCTCAAGAAGGAGCTGCATCACATCCTCCATATGATGCAACCTCCCCTCTATCCATCCTAATCTGTCCATCCTGTCCGTCCTGTCTGTCCTGTCTGTCCTATCCATCCTCCCCATCTGCTTCCATCCGGACCCCCCAGCCAGCAGTACTTCAGTTTCGACAGCCTTCCTGCTCGGTTTTTGAGTACAGGCCCGCTTTGGCCTCTTCCATGGGGGTTCCACCACCACATCCACCTCTGCATCCTCTCCTAGGTCTACTGGGAAGACTTCGCCCTGGATTGACTGACTCTTCCGCTAGGAGAGATCTATCAGTATGAGGAGGGAAGAACGTGCGACTACTCACCTACGACCCTCTTCCCCATCCTCAAGCACTCGGCCCTGTACTGGGCCCTGCCCCCATACTCCTACCCCGCTTCCATTTATCAACCTTTGGGACCCCTGAGGTCCCAGGGTTTTCTGCCCACTCGGCTGTTTCGGCCCATGGGGATACAACCTCTTGGCCATCCTCCACATTCTCCGGAGCATTTCAGCTTGCCGCTACTAGTCGCCCCACAGTGACTTCCCCGTCAGCATCCACGACCCCCACTGAGGCACCTTCCACACCCACACCATCCGTATTCCCTGCCAAGGCACCCTCCGCACCTGCACCATCCGTATTCCCCATGAGGCCCTGCAATTCACACCGTCAATTATGTATGAATGAGGAACTAGACCCATTGATGGTCTGTCCTCCATCGACCGCCTGCTCGGAGTTTTTGGTCTCGGCATACATCTGGTCTTTTCTGTTTTGGGCAGCGATGCTTAGGAATGATGCAAAGGGATAATGAGAAGACCAGAAAACTTCCCAGCCACCCTGCGCTGTTACGTTTAGGCGTCCCAAAACTTTAAAATTAATTTCCAGCTTCATGGGTTCAGCCACTAAGGGGGGGATACTGTCAAGTCCACGTACCGAGACCCATCTGCCAGCAGTGCTGATCAAGCAATCATCCTATATCCATGACCAAGTACCCATGTCGCATGCATAACACTTGGTACACCAGTTTCGGATCAGCACGCCCACCATCCACACTCCCTGTCTTCACCCTTCAGTCGGTCTCCCCTCATGACTTCCTGTCCTTGTATTATCCTCAGACATGACACTATTGTTTTATACTCGGCCACTCCCTATTGTCCCATCTTGAGTCACGATTCTATTATCCTATCTCTTATTGTTCTATCCCTACTTTGCATTCCTTGTTCTAATTTTATTCATTGTGGACAATAACCACATGCTCTGCATACCTTGTTGTCCCACATTCCTTATTCTGCATGTCACTTCTTAACCTATATAAGTAGGACATGCATGTACATATTTCCTCATTCTGGGTATTGACTAGGCTTAGGCCCTTCTACCTTCTTCTCTTCTGTTAAGTCCTCGACTCGGGCCAGCATCCTCAGCATCCCCCCAAGTATCTGTCTGTTGCAAATACAGTGGCATGCACGGCAAGTAGGGTGCAATGCACGAGCACGTTGAAGCCAATGCCACTACTCTTGGCCTGCAGGACTTGGCCATAGTCCACCTGACCTTTTGCCAACACCCCTCAGCAATAACAAAGTCCATCAGTACCCGACACTTGACATTCAGGACCATCCTCAATTGTGCCGTTAACCTCATCGGCACCACCCCCTTTCACATCTCCCCCCTATGTACCACCACCCTTCGCATCTCTGCCCATGGCACCACTGCCTGTAGCACCACCACCCGTTGCACCACCTGTTGTACCTCCGCTTGCTGCACCACCCTCCATCATCCAGCCCCATGTTACACCACCTGCCGCAGCACCACTGCCTCCTGCACACCCAGGAGGGGCCCCCACCTTAGGATCCAATGCTGGCAAGCAACTTAGCCAGCCCCAGAAGATTGGCCCCCCACACCACCAAGGTCTGGGATCTGGATACCTTCAACGGATCCAATTCGAGGAAACTACAAGCCTTCTTAGTGCAGTGTAGACTGAACTTTCATGACTGCCCTGACACTTTTGACACCAACAGCACCAAAGTAACCTACATGTTGTACCTGACCGGTACTGCCCTGGACTGGTTCAAACCAGCCCTTTCCACCCCCGACGAGCCAGACTGGCTCTATGACTATGAGGAGTTTGTGAATAAACTCAAAACCAACTTTGGCCCCCATGACCCAGAAGGAGAGGCCAAAGCAGACCTCAAGAACCTCTGCATGCATGATAATCAGCTGTCAAGTCCACGTACCGAGACCCATCCGCCGGCAGTGCCGACCGAGCAAACATCCCATATCCATGACCAAGTGCCCGCGTTGCCTGCATAACACTTGGTGCGCCGGTCCCTAGGGAATAGCACGGGTTCGGCCAACCCGCACGGGTCACCAGGTCGGGTGCCCTTGGGTGCGGGTGCGGGTCAAGCCCAGAGCACCCATGACCCGGCCCAACCCGGCGCGTCAACCATGTACACGTGCATGCACACGCATACGACACCCAACCAGCCACTCGCTCCCGTCGTACGTGTGCACGTACGACACGCACATGCATATGACACACACGCACCGCACACGCATATGACACGTATGCGCCGCATGCGCATACGACACACACGCACCGCACCATATGACACGCATGCGCCGACACCAACGAGCCGTACGTGCACGCGTACAACGCGTTCGTGTCGGCATGTGCGCATATGGCATGTTTGCGCATGCGCATACAACGCGTCCACGTCGGCGCGTTCGAGTGGGCACGTTCATGTCGGCACGTACGCGTACAGCGCGTTCGTGTCGGCAGGTTCATTTTGGCGCGTCCGTGTACTGCGTGTTCGTGTTGGCACGTGCACGTACAGCGCGTTCATCGGCGCGAACGCGATGTACGACACGAACGTGCCGCAGGCGTGCGGGTGCGCCGCGCACCCAACACCCGTCGACCCGTGGGAAAAAACCCATGGGTTGACGGGTTCGGGTTTCCCATGGGTCGGGTGCGGGTCACCCACATTTGACCCGTGGGTGACCCATGCCATTCCCTACCGGTCCCAGCTCGGCACATTTGCCATTTGCACTCCTCAGTTCGTTTCACCTCGGGACTCCCCGTCCTTGTATTATCCTCGGAAGCGACCCCATTGGTTTATATCTGGCCACTCCCTATTGTCCCATTCTGAGTCACAATCCTATTATGTTGTCCTTCATTGTTCTATCCCCACTTTGCATTCCTTGTTCTAATTTTATTCATTGTGGACAATAACCACATGCTCTGCATACCTTGTTGTCCCACATTCCTTATTCCACATGTCGCTTCTTAACCTATATAAGTAGGACATGCATGTACATACTTCCTCATTCTGGGTATCGACTAGGCTTAGGCCCTTCTACCTTCTTCTCTTCTGTTAAGTCCTCGACTCAGGCCGGCATCTTCAGCATCCCCCTGAGTATCTGTCTGTTGCAAATACAGTGGCATGCACGGCAAGTAGGGCGCAATGCACGAGTCCGTTGAAGCCAACGCCACTACTCTTGGCCTGCAGGACTTGGCCATAGTCCGCCCAACCTTTCAACAACACCCCTCGGCAGTACCGAAGTCCGTCAGTATCTGGCTCCTGACATCAGCGCATCATGAAATATGTAGTCGAATTCAATCAACTAGCCACCCATGTCCACTGGGGCAATGCTGCACTTTGTCGCCAGTTCTACAACAGACTCCCCAGCAGGATCAAGGATGAGATCTCCAGAGTGGGAAAGCCCCATTCCCTACTTCAACCCCACCTCCTGTCCCAATCTATTGACACCCACTACTGGGAGCGACGATCAGAAATTGCCAGAGAGCCTCTCTCCACCTAGAACTTCGACTGCCCCTATGACAGAGGGAGGATCCCCATGACCATGTATTTGGCCCCTAACACGGGCAATAAGATGGCCAATTCAGGCCAACCCACAACCCCATCCAGTGGCAGCACTACCATGGATCTTTCGTCCAAAATCAGAAAAGATGGAAAACTTACACCGCAAGAATGGCAATGCCACTTCGAACAAAACCTCTGCCTCTTCTGTGGCAGATTGGGCCACTCAGCCAAGGAATGCCCAAGATCTGCCACCACAGTCACTAAAGGGCATGCAGCCTCCATGACAGAGGAAGTCGAAGAAGAGTCCGAACCTTCGGACACTTTGGAAACTGAGGAATAAGAAGCTAGGCTCCCCACTCTGGCACCAGTTGTTCATATTGAACACCAACTGTGCCCAAGGAAGTAAAACAAACAATCCATCCAACCTTTTCAGGAATATGACCACCCATGACCAATCATCAAAAAGATTTCGACCTGTTTCTTCAGAAACACTCTAACCCTCCAAACTCCAACCCTCCAAACTCCAACCCTCCAAACTCTGACCCTCTGAACTCTGTCAGAATTCTAGTTGCAAGGACACCATATGCTCACCTACTATGATCCATCGATCGACAGGGCATTGAGTACTACTCGTTTAGATTTGTCCTAACTGATTCTTGGTATCATGGAGCCAGCAGTTTTCACTCAGTGCTCAATCCAACCCTCTGAAAAACTCTGCTCAGGAAGAACCCTGACCATTGTGGAATTCCATACCATCCTTTAGACAAAACAGTTCTATGTGTATATTCTCTTAGACTAGAACCCTTCTTGATAAAAATGTTAATATGAGCTGAACTATTAACATGGTTCAAACTGAGACTCAAATTTCAGGACATCCCCTGAATCCCGATGACACCACCTGTCAGGGGAACTCCCGATCATGAATCCCGACTGGTACCGGCTCACCCATATTCCACACCTGCCAACCGAGATCTGTTCGGTCCACTCACAGCAGTACCAAACATACCGCACACTGAACGATCATCACTATTGGTGGGCACCCTTCAGAAGTATCAACTATAACCATTGGCCCTCCTTTCATCATTTGCTCCTGGTGTCTAGGCCCTAGCAGAACTTCCCGGTCGGTATGGAGGGTGATGTCCGGTAGAGCGTGGAGTACCATAGCGATGGTGC
This sequence comes from Gomphus sp. MG54, assembly GCA_003314385.1. Taxonomy (NCBI): domain Eukaryota; kingdom Fungi; phylum Basidiomycota; class Agaricomycetes; order Gomphales; family Gomphaceae; genus Gomphus; species Gomphus sp. MG54. The sequence goes on from QLPG01002579.1 coordinate 15,988, forward strand.
TTATATACAGTAGTCAGTGGGTGAAGGGTTCCCTAGAGTTTTCTCTTTGGATCCTCCTTTGCCAGGTAGGCTAGTTACCATGTATTAGGTACCATACTAAATCTTTGGATCCCCCTTTGCCAGTGCACTGCCCAAGGGTAGAACACCTGCTTAGGTTGCCCTTACACCACCGCTGTCCAGGTGACAATCTGGTAAAAACAAATACCACAATTATCATGGCCACCACAACCACCACAACCACCATGACCAAGACTATCACAACTGCCATGACCAGCGTGACCATGCCAACCATGACCCCCAAGCCTCTGATACAAAAAATACCATTAATTCCAAATCAAAATGAACACACATCATCAGTCATCACCATAAAACAAAGAATGTTCCAGATCAGGATCGGAAGGATCCAGCTGTTGGAAAAAATCCACCCCCACCTTGCCTTCTCCACCGCTCAACTCCAGCTCCAGCACTGGGACCACCACTCCAGGAGCCGGCCCTGCCATCAGTGCCACAACCTCTGGAATCACCGCTTCAGGAAACAGCCCCACCGCCAGCACCACAACCCCTGGAACCACCTCTTCAGTAAGACACCCTGTCACAGGTGTCAAACCCTCTGCATCACACACCAGGACCGCCTGTTTGATAGACCACCCTGCTCTGGGTGTCACATCTCCTGCACCATGTGCCAGACCCATTCCCCTGGGAGTTCTCTTCCTTTTAGAGGTGGCCTTCCCTATACCACATGCCAGAGTCAACCAACCCACCACTGCCTGATGACTCCAGACTAGACCACCACACCTCCACACACTTGTCGGACGATCCCGACCATCCGTTTTAATAGCATTCCACATCTCAGAGGTATCTGACAACCTCCTTAAGGCAGCACCGAGAGCAAAAATACCATCTCTGATTTCCTTCAGGATGTCACCATTTGTGGCACCCCCATTCTTCAGAAGGGGAGGGACCAGTACTTCAACCTTCATTCTTTTTGAAGAGGATGCCTCAGGAACCCCTGTCTCCTCCGACCTCCTCTTTCTCAAGGTCGCCCCTTTAACAACCAGCACCCCACCGACCTCACACCTCACCCTGCTCTTCCAACAGAGAACACAGGTCTTGACCAATGTGGTCCACATACAAGGTTCTCCATGTTTGAGACACCTGTCGCAGGGTTCCAACATTAACAAAGGAAGAATTCCTAGATTGGCGACCTTGTACAAGTTAGGATGATGGTGAATTAATGCCCAGCGACTAGACTCAAAGGGTCCAAGACCCACCTCCTTCCTGGTTGCCTGCACATCCCAAGCAACCTGATTTTTGAAGGCCTTTTGTGCCCCTGAAATCTGGGCACCCTTCTCGAGACATCTCTGATGCTTCCTCTCTACATCCCTTGCAACAGTGCTTGTCTCAACCACAGGCATGATAGAGACATCCTCCTTACCCCCTGGATTACCCCCAGAAGATGAGTAGAAGGACTCTACATCCAAAGGGTCACCGCTATCTGAAGATTCTTCAGACTTGGTCTCCTGTCATGGAACATCCCCGTCTTCGGACCCCAATGGGCCAACAAAACCCTCCCAAGATGGTAAATCTTCTGGATCTTCAGCCACCTGACTGGCCAGAAGGTCAAACTCTAGAGCCTTGGCATCACGCTCCATGGCTCAATCCTTCTCCTCCCTCCTCCTCCTCCAATCTGCCCCCTTGTCAAGTACACGTACCGAGGACCCAATAACTCGGCGGTACCAACTAAAATACTCCATTAGTAACCAAGTACGAACCATTCAATGAGTTGTTCTCGGCCAGACCCACATATCGGTCACACCCTTCATTCTCACACCTACTCCTCACTCCTTGGTCTGCCTCACCTCGGGACTTCCTGCCCTTGTGTTATCCTCGGTTATAGCCTTGTTTTATAATTGGGCATTTCCTATTGTCCTAGGGCACGTGTCAAGTACACGTACTGAGGACCCGATAACTCAGCGGTACCGACTAAAATACTCCATTAATAACCAAGCACAAACCATTCAATGAGTCGTTCTTGGCCAGACGCACATATCGGTCACACCCCTCATTCCTACGCCCACTCCTCACTCCTCGGT
>QLPG01002580.1:0-17632 GCA_003314385.1 Gomphus sp. MG54
GGCCTGCGGTTTGTGTGCAGTCACCATCTGTTGGTTTCAAGCATCGGGGGTTGATAGACGCCAGTTGCTAGAGAGTAGAAATTTTGGCATCTGCAAGTGTGATGGAGAGGCAACAAGGGGCCAGGAAGGAGGAGTGGACTGCATGTTCTTTGGATTATCTATGGAAAAAAATGGACATGAGTGAGAGTTGTCGTGTACAAAGCAGTTACAAAACATACCTGTGAGAACCATGCGTGACAATGAAAATGCATCTGTGGGAGAGGGATAATGCGCTTCCGGCAAAGCGCGACTGATCACGTTGGCCGGCAAGATCGACAGTCACACTGCACTCGCGGCCGTAAAGGGGTTGAACTTGGCCTGTTATTCGAGTGTGCATCGCGTATCAAGTGTGCAGAAGAATCGGATGACGCCGGCGATGCCTTTTCTTGATCGTTTTCAAGAGGCACCGGTCAAGTCGTCGTCGTTGTGTAATCACCGTCTTCAGATGGAGCCAGTGAAGTTGTTACTGTCGATGCATGATCATCTCAACATCTTTGAAGTCGACACTGGCGTCGAGTTGAGTAATACCATGCTGTGTGTCAAGGGACTGCAATATGAAAAGTTAACTCAAGGCAATTGGCACAATCGCGGTTCATACTGCAACTTACAGTGGCATATGAGCCGATCGCTTTTCAACGGCAGTCAAGTGGCGAGTAACGTCCTAGTTGTGACATGATTGAAGAGTGGTCACAACATGAGATGTCGATGTCTGCAACAAGTATGACGCCAACACCTTCCAGTCGATGTCCAGTACCATCGACGACGTCGACGGAGACAGTTTGTCAACGAGTCTGCGACAAAGAACTTCATCAAATCCATTGAAGGGTGGACCTAATGAGTATCTGCAGTGGCAGTGTAAGTGGGGTGCCAGATGGAGCTCATCATAAACCTATGAGTAGAGGTGATGGTGGTTAAGGGAAGAGCGTTGAAATGGTATAGAGAAACTTGATTGTCAGCTTAAAAAGGCTGGTGATTGTCGTTGTTTGCTCCCTAGAGAAGCGAATTTTAATATCTGGAAGCCCTTTTTGATCGGGATTTGTTATAATTGGTTTGACGATATAGAAGCGCTGGGCACACATGACAAGTTTTCAATACCAAGTCGCTTCAGCCGAATGTATTCGGACCATATTTCAGCCTTTATAGCGTCAGCCATGCATAGTAAGCTGTTGATATGTGCTCGCTCTTGAAAAACGCCAATGTCTGCAGCAGCATGCTTTCCTTGACGTTGAGCAAGTGAGTGAGACAGGGGCTGATCAACTCACAAAACGGACAGGAAAATAGTGGCAACAAGCGGCAAATTTCCCACGATTCTCATGCCAAACCCTAAGAATAGAAGTAAGGTTCAACTGGTCTGACAGCGTTTGAGACCTTCTTCCAGATACCCCTTCCAGATACCCCTCCCTCCCTCATGATTGCTGGATAAGATCCAGCAAGTACATTTGATGCATTTGACACCATCAGGAAGGACAGGAACAGTCTCTGGCTCATTCCAAAGCTGTAGTGTACAGTATGGGACAGGCAAACTCAATCAAAAATTTTGACCCAATTTTCTGGTGAAATCAGCTTGTTGAAATTGATAATAGACTATTAAAAGAAGTATCTAACATCAAAATAAAGTCAATGGTACAAGCCAAATTTTCTCCAAAATTATTTTTATTTTGGACATGTCAAAATTTTGGCCACACCCCCCCAAAAAAACCAAAAAATCTGGGAAAAATCTGCAATCAATAGCTATGATTAAGTAGTATATGATTCTGATAAAATTGTGAAAAAATAACTATATACCAACTCATAAACAAATAAATACAAATCTGGCACAATCATTACCTAGCCTTGAGACACTGTATAATTGTCAAGCACCAAAGATGCTGATGATATGTGGGCCGAGTACTATTGCAATAGTACCAACTTCACAATGCTGGTAGGAATTGGCCAAGTCCTGCATACCAATTGGGTGGCTTGGCTTCAACGTACTCATGTGTTGCATCCTACTTTCCATGCATGCCACTGATTTCAGATAGAAGAGAAACTTGGGAGAGTGCTGAGAGTGTCGGCCCAAGTAGGGGACTTCAGATGGGAGGAGGGAAGACAAGAAGGTGTAAGCCAAGTTGATATTCAGAATGAGGAACTATCTACATCCATGTTCTACTTATAAAGGTTAAGAAGTGAGATGTGGAATCAGGGTGGTGTAAGACATGGAGAAAAGAATAAGGTACGGAGAGCATGTGGAAGTATTGTCCACAATGCTCAAGAATAGAACAAAGAATATAAACAAAAATAGAACAATGAGACATGGCTGAGTATAAGATAATAAGAGTGCAACTGAGAATAAGATAATAGAGTGTGACTGAATATAAAACAACAGGGTCATGGCCAAGTATAAAACAATAGAAAATATCCTGAGGTAAAAGGGCTGAGAATAAAAGAATAAACAGGTTGGGAATAATGGAAAATAAATAAAGGGAGAGTGGATGATGAACAGGATGGGAGGTGTGAATGATGAATGTGCTGAGCCAAGACCGATATACTAAGTGACTCACCTACACATGGAATTAGACTGATCATTCAGTCAGCACTACCAAGTGAACCAATACTCGGTATGTGTACTTGACAGTACCTCCCCCTTATAGCTGAACCCATGAAGCTGATAGGCAGAGTTTAAAAATAAGGTTTGGGATGCTTAATGTGATGTCATGAATGTTTGGGAACCAGCACTCCTCTTCTTAAACACACCACTCTATCAACCATTGAACAAAAAAAATAGGCTACAAATCTTTCTGAGTGAGAGAGATTTGTAATCCATTATCTTGATCCCGGCTTGATGACCCTTCATATCTATTGGAGAATTCCCCACTCTCCAACAGCATTCCCAGTATCTGCTGTCAATCTCGAGTGAAAACTGTCTAAGTTTAGTGAGGGATTTGAATCAAGGAAAGTGAAGGAGACTGTCCTTGATGCACTTGGCCAACCCTTTATATGCTGCATATGCGAGGGCAGCATTGTTCCACTGAGTATAAGTGGATGCTTGAGCAAAGTTGATGAAGTAGCGTGCTGCTCAATGATGATCTTTCATAACTATCTTGCTGAGTTTGATTTCTACTTGTGCAGCATTGTTGAATGGACCAAAGTTTGTCTTGAGTTCTTGTTGAAAGTCTCTCCAAACCCTAAGCCAGCTAGGCTTGGGTGTCAAGTACACGTACCGAGGTCCCGATTATTCGCCAGTGCCAACCGAACAACCATCCTATGTCCACGTACAAGTGTCCATGCCGCATGCATAACACTTGGTACACCGGTCTCGGCTCGGTACATCTGCCATCCACACTCCTCGGTCCGTTTCACCTTGGGATTTTCTGTCCTTGTATTATCCTCGGTCATGACTCCATTGTTTTATACTCGGCCACTCCTATTGTCCTATCTTTGGACATATTCTATTATCCTGTCCTTTATTGTTTTATCCCCACTTTGCATTCCTTGTTCTAATTTTATTCGTTGTGGACAATGACCGCACACTCTGTGTACCTTGTTGTCCCACATTCCTTATTCCACATGTCGCTTCTTAACCTATATAAGTAGGACATGCATGTACATATTTCCTCATTCTGGGTATCGACTAGGCTTAGGCCCTTCTACCTTCTTCTCCTCTGTTAAGTTCTTGACTCGGGCCGGCATCCTCAGCATCCCCCTGAGTATCTGTCTGTTGCAAATACAGTGGCATGCACAGCAAGTAGGGTGCAACGCACGAGTACGTTGAAGCCAACGCTACTACTCTTGGCCTGCAGGACTTGGCCATAGTCCGCCCGACCTTTTGCCAACACCCCTCGGCAGTACCAAAGTCCATCAGTACCTGACGCTTGACATCGGGCCAGATTTTGCCTAGAATGGTGGGCTTGAAGTACTGAAGTGTGAGGCCTGTGAGGTACAAAATGGCATACTGGACTCTTGACGTATCCGACAAAAAGGCAGATAGACAGTCTCAAAAGTTCAGTGCACATTGCAAGAAGAATGTGTAAAGCTTAGCTTGGTCGGTGCTATCATAAACCTCAGGCTTGCAAATCTTGGCATGATGGCCAGGATTGGGTTTGGGTTTAGAGTGTGGTTAGGCTAATCACTCGACAAGTGCTTTGACAATCTTGTCGGCACTAGCATTCATATTAAGAGTAGGGTTTGGGTTTGCTTTGTCAATGTCATTATCATCAATGGGTTATTCATCATCATCATCATCAGGTTCAGGAGGAGTGTTTCTGCCTGACGGGCTAGCTTCATGAATCAAAGGTTGTTCTGACAGTCATCAAAGTTCGGGAATCTCCTGCAACTGGTCCAGGACTTCTATGATGAAGGGTAGAGTATGAGTGATTGAACAAATATTTATAATGGTTGTGATATGCGAAGATGATATGCAACATGCAATCAGGTGTAGAAGTCAGATAATACTATTATGATATGAAAAGATGATGTAGTTATAATTAAATGTAATATCTCCCAAGGTCAAAGCAATGGCCAGGTTCAGAGTAGGGTAAGGCTTCAACTTTAATGTTGCACCCACCAGATCACACTAGACCCTAATTTTGTAAAGAGCAAGGATGTAATTAAGTCTAAGATGAGTGGAAAGAAGCTTAGTCAAATTCTCAATCAATTATCTGACTGAAGACTGAACTACAGCATGTACAAGATCTTTATACTACTTTCAAATCTACAAGGAATCGACTAGATTCCTATAATAGATAAGAAAGTCCAAGGATCATGAAAAGCAAGAACAGAAATACTATGTCCCAATCTTGATCTCCTCTGTGACATTGAGGAGTGACATGTTACCCTAATTCCCAACAGAGTTACCCTATAAGGAATGTAGTAGCAGGTTGGATATCAGAGATAGAATGGAATTGCAAATAAGGAAAGTGGAGCAGAATGAAATGAAAAGGATATTAAACATAAATAAAGTGAAAATGGATTTGCAAGCATATGGGGATTGACATAAATGAGTGGAGTGAATTGACAGGTGCATGTGACACCAAGACAGATACATGAGGTGTATATAGTTTGAGGGCTGAGGGCATATAGTTGAATAGGCAAGTGAGGGTGGAGTTAGGCTGAGTGGGCTGAAATGAATAATCAGGCATGCTGGCGTACAGTTCCTAATAAATAGTAAGTTGCAATTCAAGTACTTGGTATTGCCCTCCTTAGCCTTAATTACTGCCTCAAGTCTTCTAGGCATACTCTTTATCAAATTCTAACACACCTCTGGTGGTGTTATTCTATACCTCCTCTACTCTCTCCCAAATTTGCCAAACTCCCTTGGGTGGTATTGGATACTCCTTAAGCCAGATTTTTTGCATGATCCCAGAGGTGCTCAATAGGATTCAGGTCTGGAAACTGTGCAGGCTAGTCAAGGAGAGTGATATTGTTGTTTTCCATCCAGTTCTTGGCCTTCTTTGACTTGTGCTTTGGGTCATTATCCTGTTGAAAAATTACCTGTTCCTCAGGAATTCCACTTTCCTCCAGGCTGGGCAGCAGGTGGTCCCCCAAAATGGACACAAACTTATCAGCATCCATCTTCCCCTCAATCTCTGCAAGCTGGCCAAAACCATTCCATCCCATACACCCCCATACTATAATGTTTCCCCCTCCAAACTTGACTGTCCCCTGCACCTCTCTCTCAATCAATCCCTCTCCCTTCTGTTTCCAGACCTGCTGCCTCCCATCTGACCTGTTACATACCATTACAATGGTTGGTGAATACATGTAACAAGTTGCTGTTTAAATAGTGCCCACAGACTAATGCCAGATAACCTGGTATAATGGCCTTTTGACCCAGTTGGAAGAATATATCACTGTGGGAATTTGTTGCCTTTCACAGTATGCTAGGTTAACCAAAGGTCAGTGGTTCAAATCCCTGTGTATGCAATAATTTAGAGGGTTGTTGCAATCACTTGGACCCCAGGAACCCTGGCTTACATGATGGCCCATGACATCATGGGGGTCTGCTATGTCAAACAGTAATTAGAGTGCTTGGGGGGAGCTACAGACAGGCCTGGGAAACCTGTTAAGACATCATCACTGTGGCACCTCAAGGGCTTGGTACCTAAGGGGAAGGTACTGTTACATACCATTGCAATGGTTGGTAAATACATATAACAATTTGCTATTTAAATAGTGCCCACACACTAATGCTAGATAACCTGGCATAGTGGCCTTTTAGCCCAGTTGGAAGAACATATCACTGTGGTAATTTGTTGCCTTTCACATAACCCAAACCTGTTGATTTTGGTCTCATCTGACCAAATGACCCTCTTCTAGTCCTCTACAGTCCACTCTCTGTGCTTCAAAGCAAAGGCCAACCTCAGCTGTCTATGCCTTGCGCTGAGGCAGGGCTTTTTCTTCTTCACTACAGCCTTGAATAAATGTTTCCTGAGAACTCTTCTGACTGTTTCTGAGGAGACTGGGTAGAGGATAATTGTATTGATGTGTTTGGTGACCTGAGTAGCATTGTCAGCTCTGCCAGTAGTAATTTGTGCTAACATAGCATGTTGATCTCTAGAGGAAAGCTTGGGGAGACAACCTCCAGAAGAGCAAGGCTGGTTGGGATAGAGAGTTCTGAGAGTCCTGGATACTGTGGTCTGGCTGAGGCCAAGTCTTGAGGCAATAGTGTGAGTGGAATAACCATGAGAGGCCAAGGAGAGGATGTTTTCTATTTGAGCAGAGGAAGTGGAGTGTATTAGAGTATAATGAAGTTCTGGAAATGTTGGAGGGGATTAAATACCTTAATTTGAGCTCTCATGAAAGATAAGGTTACCATAGTAACCATCTATCAAGGGTTGCATGTTTATTAAGAACCCTACACTGGCATGCCTGATTATTCATTTCAGCCCACTCAGTCTAACTCTGCCCTCACTCACCTATTCAACTATATGCCCTCAGCCCTCAAACTATATGCACCTTGTATATCCATCTTGGCATCACATGCACCTGTCAATACACTCCACTCATTTACATCAATCTCCATATGCTTGCAAATCTATTTTCACTTCATTTATGTTTAATATCCTTTTCATTTCGTTCTGCTCCACTTTCCTTATTTGCAATTCCATTCTATCTCTGATATCCAATCTGCTACTATGTTCCTTATAGGGTAACTCTGTTGGGAATTGGGGTGACATGTCACCCCTCAATGTCACGGAGGAGATTAAGATTTGGACATAGTATTTCTGTTCTCACTTTTCACAATCCTTGGACTTTCTTATCTATTATAGGAATCTAGACTCCTCATAGATTTTAAAGTAGTATAAAGATCTTGTACATTCTGTAGTTCAGTACTCAGTCAGATAATTCACTAAGATTTCAACTATGCTTCCTTCCATTCATCTTAGACTTAATTTATGCTCTCGCTCTTTACAAAATTAGGGTCCAGTACAATCTGGTGGGTGCAACATTAAAGTTGAAGCCTTACCCTACTCTGAACCTCACCATTGCTTCGACCTTGGGAGATATTATGTTTAATTATGACTACATCATTCTTTCATATCATAACAATGTTATATAATAGATGGAGCATCAGATTCTGATTGTTCTGATACCATCTCACAAAACTGAGTCAATGGGCCCTTGATTTGAATTGCCCATATCTTCATCACCCCTGATTGGAATTATATAAAATTTTAATGGTTGCATAGCCCTGATCAGATTCATTCTTTGATGCACCAACACTTTTTTCATATATGTTTTACATTCAAAGCTATTCAATGAATAGTCCAAAAGCACCAAACATTGACTCAGTTTTGTGAGTCACTGTAAATCTTAGTGGTCTGGCAAATTATGGGTAAAGAGAAGATTGATTACCTTTATGCTACAGAACTAGTCTCTATATATACTAATTCTAAGCTGATTATGTAACTCCCTAATAAGGCAAGACCTTCTATAAATCAGTAGGAAATTTACGGAAAGGGAGAGAAGGTCCTGGAATCCCCTGGAAGTCACAGTATCACCCTTGTAGTCACTAGTAACAAAAGAAAAGAAATATTCCCACAGCTTGTAGTTTTGTGACTGGTCAGGTCACAAAATATTATTAGTATATAAGCCGTGCTTCTGGGCTGATGTCAAGTACACGTACCAAGACCCAGTAATTTGGCAGTGCCAACTGAGCAGTCATCCTATGTCTACATCCAAGTGTCCACACCACATGCATATTACTTGGTATGCCAGTCTCGGCTTGGCACATCCACCACCCACATTCCTTGCCCATTACCCCTTGCATACTCTACGCCACTCATTATCCATTAATCCTACCACGCCTACTTCTCGTTCTTCAATCCACCTCACCTTGGGACTTTCTGTCCTTGTATTATCCTTGGCCATGTGTTATGACTCGGTAAAGCCGAGGAATTGGTCAAATCCTGCAGACCATTTTTGGGGTGGCTAGGCTTCAACGTGCTCGTGCATTGCACCCTGCTGTTCCATGCATGCTACTAATTTAGACAGGAGAGAGGCTCGCAAAGGTACCAAGGATGTCAGCTTGGGTGAGGGACTTTAGGCAGGAGAGGAATGGACGAGAGGGTGTGAACCAAGTTGATATTCTGAGTGAGGAACTATCTACATACATCCCACTACTTATATAGGTTAAGAAGCAAGATGTGGAACAGGGTGGTATAAGGAATGAAGAACAATAAGGTATGAAAAACCATGTGGAGGCATTGTCTACAGTGATCAAGAATAGAATAAGGGAATATAGCTGAGAATAAAATAATGAAGGAGTGGGTGAGAATAGAACAATAGAGGATGACTGAAGATAAAACAATAGGGCTGTGGCCAAGATAATGAGTGATCATCACATGTTTGGGGGAGAACAGGTGAGGGGATGGGAGGATAGTGAGGGGTGGAAAGGATAGGATGGGAGAAGTAATCTAGATGATGTACTAGGTGTGCTGAGCCAAGACCGCATGATAGTGAAGATAACATGGGTAAAGGTCGGTTGGTTGGTCGGTATTACCGAATGAACCGGAGATCGGTATTATAATCTTGACAGTATCCCCCCCTTAGCAGCTAAACCCATGAAGCCGGTGAGCGGGGATTGAATATGAGGTTCTGACGCTTTAATGTGAGGTCACAAAAGGTTTAGGGTTTGGTGCCCGAATGTGACCCTTGCTTCCATCAATATGCATATTGCATCATTGTCCAATGCAACAAGATGGGTTACAAAACAGATGAAGATAATGTGCAGAAAGCTGAGAAGGAGAGGAAAAGGTTGGAGAGGCAGCAGAAACAAGAGGCTGAGGCCATCTGAATTGCAGAGGCTGAAGCCAAGAAGAAGGAGGATGAGGATGCAGCAAAAGCGGCTGCTAAATTATCAGCAGAGAGGGAAGAGGCCGAAAAGAAAGTGGCTGACACTACTGCTGGAGCAGCCAAGAGGGATCGGGAGGGGTTGGGAAACCAGGTAGAGAACCGGGGCCTCAAGGATGCAACTGAGACAGGGCCTTCTCTGAATGTGGGGAAACAGGATAAGGTTCCTGAAAGCAAGGGTGTTAGTACTGTGGGGGCTTCCAAAGGTTTGGGAAGACCAGAGGGTTTGCTCCATAAGAGGGGTAGGAGTATGGGAGCAGGGCCTAGTAAGAAAATGAATGTGAGGGGCGGGCTGATGGGGGCCAAGGTATGTGGGGTTTATTTTATTTTATTTTTGACTGATTTTTACTTTTAGCCCCAAAAGAGGCCAACCTGAGAATGGTCGCCTTCCCTCCATCCTCCTTGCGATCATTGCAAGGAATGCAATGAGATTTGTTCAGTGAGGAACATAGAGGCAGCGTGCGGTCGATGTAACACCTGCCATTTAAAGTGCAGCCTGGTGGTGCCTCGGCAGTGCAAGGTCAAGAGTCAGGAGGAGGTTGTTGGAAATACAGGTGCAAAAGTGTATGTATCGTAACACCTCATGCCACTACAGGAAAATTTTCTGCAGCATCTAACTACTTCCAGTGTTCAACGACGTCGGCCTCAACACCTCAATGAAATATTTCAACACACCCCCTGAGGCTGACACCCCCATAATAAAATCAATAAAGGAGAGTGTAGGATAGAATGGATAAAATAAATAAATAAGAGAACTTAGAATGAAAAATTGACCAACTCAGGATCCCTGGTTTTCAACTGGTGTTTCTTCTTTTTCTTCTTGGGTATAATAAGCAAGGGATTGCTGTTTGGTTGATGAAGTGGAATTGTGCTTGTACCTTCAGCAGCTGCAAATGCAAATAGGTTGTCATCACCGTCAAGCATTGCAATGTGAGCCAAGTGGTTGAGAGTGTACTGCTTGACCTCCTCTGGCATATTCACAATGAAGAATTATGCAATATGACGAGGGCATCCACACCTATAACATACCCCCTCACGGTTCCTTGTATTCCCCCAATCAAAGTCATTGTCATTTTCATCGGCTTTCTCCTTGGATCCCAAAATGCCACGCTTTCCTCTGGCAATCAACGCTGATTCTCCTTCCTCCTTCTTTATTGCCATTTCCACCCCCATCTCGTTGGCCTTATACTGTTTGAGCGCTGAGGCAATCTCATCAGTCGTTGGGGACATTGTCCGCAGCATAAGTGCTGTGCAAACTGGAGCCCAAGATGGGTGCAACCCAATCAGGATTTTGTCGGTAATTTCGAGATCATCTGGTTTGTGGCCAATAGCTTCTAATCTGCAAGCAGCTGTGAGGACTCCTTCAATGAAGTTTGAGATTGAAGCAGATGAATCATGGGTGATGGAATAGAATTGTTGACATAGGAGTATCCTATTTGTTACATTGTCCTTTTGGTACTCAGCAATGAGTTTGCTCCAGGCTTCTTTGCCAGACTTTGTGGTGATAATTGGTGAACGGTAGTTGGGGTCGGTGAGAAACCATATGATGGCATAGACCTTTTGGTCGGTTTGATCTCAGGCCAAAGCCTTTTCACCTCCAGGCCTAACACTATCAATATGACCTCCACAGCCAATCAGCATGAATTAGGTCTCTATCTTCTTCTGCCACTCATGCCAGTTGGTACCGGTGAGCTTTGGGAGCCAAGGCATAATGGTGTGATCTATGTTTTGAGTGAATGTTGACACGAAAGGTTTTCTCTAACACAAAAGATTTGTTTGACACAAACAAGCAGATCATGAATAGACAGATCACAAAAGGACAGTTTCAGTGAGACTAGGTGTGACCGGGGCCCATAACCTGTTAGAAATAGAGGCGCAAAAGTGTATGTATTGTGACACATCATGCCACTACAGGAAAATTTTCTGCAGCATCTAACTACTTCCAGCATTCAACGATGTCGGCCTCAACACCTCAACAAAATATTTCAACAGAGGTGGAGTCAGAGAGGGAGAGTGAGGAAGAGCACAGTGAAAGGGAGGAGATGGAAGAAGAACAAGGGGAGGAGCGGCTGATGAAGAGGACAAGAAGGGCCATCATGATATGGCCAAGCGAGCAGCCGATGGCCCTGAGGCCAAGTGATAGATCAATAACTGTGGATGTCCTACAGTGTTAAGTCCGCGTGTCAGGCGCTTAGCTAGCGCTTCCGAAGGGGCTTTCCAGGATAGTGCGAAGGTCCGTAACGGGGCCGAAGACCGAGATCGGAGTCGAGCGGATTACGGACGGGGACGGAGGCGCCGGGAGTTTAGGGCAGGTCACGGAATAGGTCAATCCGGTCACTGAGGTGTTCGAGGTCGAAGGGACTTGGCTTCAACTTATGTGTTGCGCCCTCCTCGATCGTCTGTCCCTAATTTCGGAAAGGAGGCGGGAGTTTACCGGAAATGAATCGGAAACTGGGAGGGGAAGACTAATTCGATATTCGTACTAGCGAACAGTCCAGTCGACTGCGAGACTATATACATGTAACGTTCTTTGTACTATCTTTAGCCGGTCATAAAACAAGGAGAAAGATAGTACAAGGGTGTCAGTATAAAGAGAACAAGGGAGTAAGGTACGCGATGATCCTGCGCGTCGGTTATCGATCGTGTCGGAACCTTGACTTTCGGAGTATTCGGAGATTCGGATTCGGGCTACGGGGGGTTCAGAATCGGGGGTTCTCGGAAAGTATTTCGGATGTTCGGAAGTCGGTTGTTCGGGCTCTGGTCGATCGGAAAGGTCTCGGAAACGGTGTGGGTGGTTGTGGGGGTTACTGTGGGTTTGTTTGAGGGCATGGGCTATAACATACAGCCAGAAGAATCGGGATCCCAGCATGGTGCAGAGATATGGGATGACCTCCTGCAGGGGCAGGCGAGGATGACCAGGGTGTTCCTTCGGATGTTGGAAGGGATTGAGTACATAGGTCATGCCGTGGCCCTGTTGGGTGAGGACTGGCGCATAGGTTCAGGAATACCAGGTAATATGGGAGTTCCAGAAGAGTCAGATGGGGGTGAGAGTCCAGGGGAGGACCAGTTGAAGGATGATGATGGTGGAGAGGATAAATAAAAGCATGAGGAGATGGTGATAGATGAGACTTTGAAAGATGACTGAAAATAGAGATTGTGATTGTTTTTTGGGTAAAAAGAAAATAAAAGTTTATGAAGAGAAAGGAAACAAGTGAACATGCTGGGTTTTTTGGCAGATTGGCAGAGTGTCAAGTACACGTACTGAGGAACTGGTAACTCGGCGGTACCAACTAAAATGCTCCATTAGTAACCGAGTACAAGTCACTCAACGAGTTGTTCTCAGCTCAATGCACATATTGGTCACATTCCTCATTCCCATCCCATGCCTACTCCTCACCCCTCAGTCTGCCTCACCTCAGGACTTCCTGCCCTTATGTTATCCTCAGTTACAGCCCTTGTGTTAAGTCCGCGTGTCAGGCGCTTAGCTAGTGCTTCCGAAGGGGTTACCCAGGTTAGCATGAAGGTCCGTAACAGGGCCGGGGACCGAGGCGGAAGTCGGACAGACTACGGACAGGGACGGAGGCACCGGGAACTTAGGGTAGGTCGCGGAATAGTTCAATCCGGTCACTGAGGTGTTCGGGGTCGAAGGGACTTGGCTTCAACTTATGTGTTGCGCCCTCCTCGATCGTCTGTCCCTAATTTCAGAAAGGAGGTGGAGTTTACCGGAAATGAATTGGAAACTGGTGGGAGACTAAATCGATATTCGTACTAGCGAACAGTCTAGTCGACTGGAAGACTATATACATGTGACTATCCTTGTACTATCTTTGCCGGTCATAAAACAAGAAGAAAGGGAGTACAAGGGGTCAATAGTAAGGAAGAACAAGGGGGTAAGGTACGCGATAAACTAGCACATCGGTTATCAAGATGCAGGATCCTAGGTTACGGGAATCGGGGTTGGACTAGTGGTGGTTCGGACGGATGTTACGGGATCAGGAACGGGAACAGGAACGGGAACGGGTCCGTGCTTCGGTGGTCGGGGAGGATTCAGAAACGGGGGTGGGTGATTGTGGGGGTTGGTGTGGGTTTGTTGGAGGCATGGGGCATAACACCTTGTTTTATAATCAGGCATTTCCTATTGTCCTATCCTCAGTCACATTCCTATTATCCTATCCTTTATTGTTCTATGCCCGTTTGCATTCCTTGTTCTAATTTTATTCGTTGTGGACAATAGCCACATGCTCTGCATACCTTGTTGTCCCACATTTCTTATTCCACATGTCTCTTCTTAACCTATATAAGTAGGACATGCATGTACATATTTCCTCATTCTGGGTATCGACTAGGCTTAGGCCCTTCTACCTTCTTCTCCTCTGTAAAGTCCTCGACTCAGGCCAGCATCGCCAGCATCCCCCCGAGTATCTGTCTGTTGCAAATCCAGTGGCACGCACGGCAAGTAGGGTGCAACACATGAGTACGTTGAAGCCAATGCCACTACTCTTGGCCTGTAGGACTTGGCCATAGTCTGCCCGACCTTTCTGACAACACCCCTTGCCAGTACCAAAGTCTGTCAGTACCCAAAGCTTGACACAGAGGTAAAGAGGGGTTGTTTTTGTAAGGGGTCAGGACAGGGAGTGAATGGGAAGGGATTTTGAGAGAGGGACACTTTCGGGAGGGTGGTTTGCATAGTTCAAACTGTTTCTAGTTAGTCACTACCCCCCCCTTTTAGGTAGACATCCCATAGTCTACTACAGGTACTGGCCCCAGGGCAAGGGGATGGAAGGAGTGGTGAGAGTATGATGACATGAATATATAAAGTAGACAAGAAAAGAATGGATGGGGACAGATGGAAGAGACCTTGGCCGAACATGCTGAATGACGCTGCTGACTAAGAGGTCCTGGCTAAAAAATTGCCAGCCATTGGTATACAATCATGCACAAGGCAGTTGCATTGACTAGGGCTATTGGCAGAGCTCCCAGCAACAGAACAGGATCCTGGGTGAGGCTTTTGGAGCAGTGGCAAGTGCAGACTGGACCGAGGCCATCGGAATGCACCTAAAACCGTTAGTGGCATAGTGGAACGTAGTACTGCCCAATACCCTGTTAATCAATGGATTATAGTGGGTGAGTGAGTTGTGACCGAATATTGCCAACTGATGGATCTAGTAACATGACAGATGGATAGTTGGACAGATATTGTCCAGATGGAAGATCTAGTAACATGTCTATGTATTCAGTGGTAACCCAATGAGCTGTACTGGATCAAAGAATTCTAAATAAAACAATGTGGTAACTATGAACGGATGCTGATGCAATCAAGCATCAAGGTGGGTTGCCAGAAATGTTCAGTAACCAGTCAGATGTCGGAAGGAAAAAAGAGAGTATGGGGACATATGAGCATTGATCTAAACCTCACTACTAGCATCTGCCAAGTCAACGCAACTCTCAGTGTACTCAGAGGCTAACAGATAGCAGACTTTAGTCTTCAGTTGCCGTTGCTGAGTCCTCAGCATTGACATCCGAGGCATCAGATACCTGTGAGATGGAGTCAGGAGTGGTAGTCATACAGGCTTTGGTTGCCTTAGGGCATTCAGTGACTTTGTGATTACTAGCGGCACAGAGGAGACACAGGTTGTGGTCTATGCATCTTTGTCATTCGGTCGGGAGAAGCTTGCCATCCTTCCCGAGGGTCTTAGTGTACTCAGGTGGGTTTGGTGGGGGTGTTTTCCCATCCTTGTTCTTGGATGTGTCCTTGCTGCTGTTATCACTGCTGTTATGTTGCTGGTGGTTGTCCGAGGTGGATCTGTTGCCAGGCTTGTCCGATCTTATATCTTTCTTCGGCTCATTACTGCCCTCTGCAGACTGTTCAGCCTTTTGTTCCCAATACCTCATGTCGATCCTTTGAATGTGATTTTGAAGTTCGTCGAGTGTACAGGGTTTATCAAAATGGATGAGGCCATCTTTGATGCACTTTGGCAGCGCTATGTATGCCTTGCAAAGGAGAGCATTGTCGTTATAGTCGACAAAAGCCGTGAGCCTGTAAAATTCCACAAAAAACCTAGTGGCTTTGTGGTTGTCCTGCATGGTTAGCTTTTCGAGGGCCATTTCAGCATCGGCTCTCTCATCCCAAGAGCTGAAGTTGATCTGTAACTCATCGATAAAAAGCTCCAAATTGCTTGTCCAGTGGGGTTCCATATTAGGGTTACCTGTCAGGTAGGGATCGAAACATTCCAGAGCCATTCCTTTCAGGTAGGAGACCATGTAATTGACTTTTTGCCTATTGTCGGGGAATGAGTTAGGCTGGGTGCAGAAATTCATTCTGCAAAGGAAGATGAAACCCTTTAACTTCTTTGGTTTGGTCCAATCAAAGGGTTCTGGTTCTCAAATCCTGGTGGCTTGACCATCTTGTCGGTGATTCCAGGTGGTTCTGCCAAGTTTGAGAATGGCATTTAAGAGGTTGTTATTGTTGGCCAGGTTTATGGGGGCCCTAGCCCTAGGAGGTGGCCTAGCTTGCAAAGCCTGCCTACCCTGTGGGGATGGTCTGGCTCAGGGAGCTTGCCTGGCCTGTGGTGGTACAGCTACAGACAGAGGGGGTGTGGCCATGGGTTGCAGAGGTGCGGCCATGGGTTGCAGAGGTGCGACCATGGGCTGATGGGGTACAACTGCAGGTTGCAGAGGTGCGGCTACCAGAGTGCAAGGAGGTTCAGGTGTATTTGCCTGTCGGTGGTGCTAAGGCTGTTTCTCAGTTTCAGCATCTGCGTCATAATGTGCTGAACCGGGTTCATTCTCTGCCAGATGGGGCTCTTGATTGTTGTTATTGTAATCTTCATATTCAATGTCATTGTCAACAACCTCTTCAATATGTAGTTCTTGCTCGAAGGGGGAGGGGAGATGCTGCAGTTCTATTATTGGCAAGGTATACCCAATAAGAAGGGTTGGGGTTCCAGAGGCTTCATGCTCCCTTCGTTGATTTACTGTGGGGGTGAGCCGATCATCATCCATGTGGGCTGCTGATCTAGTATGTGGGGGCATGATTGTAAGAACGGAGGTGGCACAGAAAACAGTGTCACTCAGAATATACTGTTATGACTCAGTAAAGCCAAGGAATTGGTCAAATCCTGCAGACCATCTTCAGGGTGACTAGGCTTTAATGTGCTCATGCATTGTGCCCTGCTGTTCTGTGTGTGCCACTAATTTAGACAGGAGAGAGGCTCGCAAAGGTACCGAGGATGTTGGCTTGGGTGAGGGACTTTAGGCAGGAGAGGAATGGACGAGAGGGTGCAAACCAAGTTGAAATTCTGAGTGAGGAACTATCTACATACATCCCACTACTTATATAGGTTAAGAAGCAAGATGTGGAACAGGGTGGCATAAGGAATGAAAAACAATAAAGTATGAAAAACCATGTGGAGGCATTGTCCACAGTGATCAAGAATAGAATAAGGAATGTAGGCGAGATTAGAATAAGGGAATATGGCTGAGAATAAAATAATGAAGGAGTGGGTGAGAATAGAACAATAGAGGATGACCGAAGATAAAACAATAGGGTTGTTACTAAGATAATGAGTGGTCATCACATGTTTGGGGGCAAATGGGTGAGGGGATGGGAGGATAGTGAGAGGTGGAAAGGATAGGATGGGAGAAGTAATCTAGACAATATACCGGGTGTGCTGAGCCAAAACTGCATGATAGTGAAAATAATATGGGTAAAGGTTGGTTGGTTGGTTGGTATTACCGAATGAACCAGAGATCGGTATCGTGGTCTTGACACCATGGCCCCATTGTTTGACGGTCACTCCCTATTGTCTTATCCTTGGCCACATTCATATTATTCTATCTTTTATTGTTCTATCCCTGTTTACATTCCTTCATTCTAATTTTACTCATTGTGGACAATACCCACATGCTCTGCATACCTTATTGTCTCACATTCCTTATTACACATGTGTCACGACCATGCATTGTGCTTTGACTTACTCGGCAGTACCGACCAACCGACCCCCATTCACATCATTCCACAGCATACGGTTTCAGTTCGGTACACCTGGTTTATCACCCGGTTTATTACCCTCTTCCCCAATCCCTATTCTTTGTCAACCCTACACTCTCTTCCTTTCCCCCTCACTCGTTTACCCACGGGACGTTTACTATTCCCTGCCACTCACTCACGTCCCTATTGTTTTATTCTCGGCCATTCCTCATTGTTCTATTTTCTTTCCCACAATCTCACCGCTTATATTTTATTGTCTTACCCTCTTATTAT
>QLPG01002587.1:0-11778 GCA_003314385.1 Gomphus sp. MG54
GTTATTACCCTCGGCTAGTTCATGAAGTCATCAGTCAAGTGGCCTTGATTATTTCAGAACCCTACTGTTGGCAATTGAAAGTTGGCAACTGACTGTGATCCCTCGTGGCGCTTCTGACAATGATATGGAATTGTGGGTGATGTATGGCTGACTTTACTGGACAAAAATGAATGCAAAAGTAAAATCACATTTGTGATCATGTATTACTCTTCGTTGGAAAATATCCCTAGCTATTATGAGTAATTTGGTATAATATATTAGGATTTGGTCTAATCATGGAAAATTCCAGTGAATTCTTGGAGATATTTTATAATTTGCATACATCAAATGTGATTTGATATAATTACATAGGATCATTGAGTATTTTGATCACTGGTGATCATAACATTCTATGAAATATTGCCAGATCTGAACAATTGAAGGGAATACTCTATCATATGTGATAATTAAAGTTTGTTGTAATTTGATGTGATCCCATGATTTCCTAATATATTCTTAAAAATACAACTCATTTGCATAAATCCTTATACATCTTTTTTTCAAAATAAAATAAAAAATTTCTAATGAACAAACAAAGAATGAAAAAGTAGTTTCATTGGTTTTATCAAAACCTAATTTTTTACATCTTACTTACTTCAGACTTCTAACCTGCCGATGTCATTGGTGGCATAATGCTTATGAAGCAGGAGCTGGGCACTCTGATGAGATTATGAGCAAATGAGCAGTAGGATTGAGAATTTCTTGAGCAGTCTAATTAATTATCTCCTCAGTGTTGTCAACCACTAAGTGTATATTTGGAAAATATACCTAATTAATGATCTTACAGAAGGAAAAGGAAGAAAATCAGTCTGGAGGTTCTGTGAATTATACTATACAACTCACCTCCTTAGTGTAGTCAACCACTGAGGAGGGAGGCATATGCAAGTGATGTTTCACCTGCATATATCCTACAACCGGCTCCTGACCCTATCAAAGGTTTGAGCCAGGCTACCGTTCCCTATCCAGGGAGCTGGCCACATGCATCGTGTCATGCGTAGGCAAGCACCCATAAGTAGCATACAAATAATAGTACAATGGCTTCCTCAATTTTGAGGATAAAAGTACAAAAAATAAATCGACAAATATAAGAACGAATTGCACACAAGATGGCACCGAAATTGATATGAAAATTAAATATATTGAGTTTGACCTCTCAGGGGTGAGATGCATCAATGCACCCTACACACTCTTCCTCCTTGCCATGCTGACCCCACATCTGGCCAGGTCCACACGTACACCACCAGCCAGAATACTTTTCCGTGCTTCATATCATCGATTCCTAAGCAGAGTCCTCAGCGATGCTGTCGATCCAGATCTTTGCATTGCCATTCTATTGCATTTGTAACACCCAGTGTGCCACGACCGTGACCCTACTCCACTACTGTAGTCATAAATGTCAGAAAGACAGTCAATCTACCTTATGTGATGAATTAATGGTCTGGCAGGCCTATGTTTTTGTATAGTGAAATATAATCCAGCTGTCCTTCCAAGAATTGGCTTCTTGCACAAAGCTGCACTAGGGTGGAAGGCTGTTATCGACATGGTAGAAATACACTTAGTTGACCAAATTGAAAATGTTAGGTTCAGACCATTACCTACTATATCCTCTAGGCATTGAGGTTGAGTGTTCCAGGTGTTACAGGCACAAGGATTGGCTCAACTGTCATTCTTGTCAAAGCTACTAGGGGAAAATTTACTCCTGAGAAGGAGGAAGTTTATAAATGGGCAGCATTCTTGCTGAATGTGGGTAGTCAACATTGAAATCTGCATGCGTGCTGATTATATTTAATAAGGATATACCAGGCAGGGTCGATGCAGTAGGTGTCCTCTTTGTCTGGTTTGTTGAGTAAAAATTAATTACCATTTCAAAATATGACTGTCTCTACCACATCTTATTCTTCCTCAGGATGTACACACACCCTCACACTCAGCACATGGCACAGGCTGAGCTAGATTGTGTCACAGGCAGCAACCAGCTTCCCTCCTGATCTCATCATGATCACCTACCATACATTGATGCACTGATCAAAGAAGAGTTACAGTGGGCCTCTACAGCACCCCTAGACAAGTTTTCTATTATTTGTCCACCATGCAAGTCTGGGAAATTTTTTTGTGGAAAACTCCTCCACAATATAAAAGATGGACGTATTTTGATAGTCAAGAAGGTGCCCGAGCAGTGTATTTGCAGTTTCAAACCTTTTATCAAGACAGTTGAAGCTCTTGGGATTAGATGATAGTACTGAACAAGACAGAGCATATTTTAGTCGCAAGTACAAGTTATGAAGAAAATTTATTATTAGTATGATTTTTCTTTTTGTGAATGATAAAAGAACTTGTGGATTCTTGAATAAATTCTTTGGGATTATATCACCACATATTGAGAGGTTAGATTTCCTCATGGTGAATAAATGATGATCAAGTTCAAACAATGTGTTTGGTCTTGGCTATGGCTTATAGTTTGTAGATATATCACAGAATTGATTCTCAAGTTTATCAAGTAGTTTTTATCACTAAAGAAATCCTACATGATATTCTATCTGTATATATCCCCCCAACTGTTGTGACAAAAAGAGGAAGGAATGGGGAGAGGAGAGGGAGTGATAAGGAGGAAAAGATGGGATAGGATAGGAAGCTGCATATATGCATGTGAATTAGCAAGAAAAAGGGATAAAGACAGAAAAACAACAAAGATATAATCAGTATATACTCACAGACAAAGTAGTGACCAGACTCACCAGTAGTAACAATATGAGGGAGGTAAATGGCAGCAAGTTACATGCTAAGTGCCTACATGACTGGGAAATATAAGGGCTGGAAGGATGATTATTATATAGAATACAGAAGGAGAGGGTAGAAACACATAGGAGAAGGTATAGGAAACATAGGAGAATGGACCTATATCAAAAGGAACTAAGAATAACAAAGCCAGGGCACAGATACATATACAGTGACTCCCAAAAAAAAACCGGTCTAATATTTGGTACTTTTCACTTGCTCTGGGTTTTATGAACCAAATAAAAATCTATAAAATCTGAGAATATTCTCACAGATACCCCTGCATCTCAGCTTTCAATTGGTCTCCTCATGTTTATGTAATACTTTTTATTGGTTGAGATATTGCAATTTATTGACAGCGACTCATTGGACCAGTTTTGTTGCTGTCAAGCTTTGGGAATGCCAAGGATGAGGACGGGTAACAGCCAAGTCCTACAGGCCAGAAGTAGTGGCTTTGGCTTCAATGTACTTGTGCGTTATGCCCTACTTGCTGTGTGTGCCACCAATTTGGGACAGAGGAGGTACTTGGGGGGTGCCAAAAGTGCTAGCCCAAGTAGAGGACTTTACAGAGGAAAGAGGAGACAAGGGGTCTAAGCCTAGTTTATACCCAGAATGAGGAAGTATGTACATGCATGTCCTACTTATATAGGTTAAGAAACAACATGTGGAATAAGGAATGTGGGACGATAACATATGCAAAGCATGTGAGGGTATTGTTTATAATGAGTAAAATTAGAATAAAGGAATGTAAACGGGATAGAACAATGAAATAGAATAATAGGAATGTAGCCAAGGATGGGACAATAGGAAGTGCCTGAATATAAAACAATAGGGTTGTGGCCGAGGATAAAACAAGGACAGGATGTCCCAAGGTGGGGTGGGTTGAGGAATAAGGAGCGGTCGGGGTGGGATTAATGGATGGTAAATGAGAAAGAGTGGATGTAGGATGGGAATGGGCAATGGGCAATGGGGAGGGTGGATGTGCCAAGCCAAGACTGACATATCAAGTGACTTGCATGTGGCTTGGACACTTGCTTGTGGGCAGAGACTGTCTGCTTGGTCGACACTGCCGATTTACCAGAATCTCAGTATGTGTACTTGACAGTTGCCTTCAAATGTATGATTACAATCAGAGATATAGTTAGGTTTGTATGGTCACATGACTTGTGTTGGAGTTATAATTGGGTCATGGGATCACAAATAGTTTAACATTGAACAAATAGACTATAACAATCTTCTTGAACAAACCATAAAATCCCTCTCTCTTGTTCAAGTTGACTATATCCTTTCTCAGCTTGATAATGGCCATTCCATCTCCTATATTCAACTCTCTACTTGTGTAGGCCATGCCACCATCTGCAGACTTCACTCTAAGCACTTCTTTCAGGCTCCAGGAATGCTGAGGAGTGGCCAAGTCCTGCAGGCCAGGAATAGTGGCATGGCTTCAACGTGCTCGTGTGTTGTGCCCTACTTCCCATGCGTGCCACCAATTTAGGACAGAGGGATACCCGGGAGAGTGCCGAGAGTGTCGGCCCAAATAAAGGACTTGGGACAGGAGAGGGAAGGACAAGAAGGCGTAAACCTAGTTGATTTCCAGAACAAAGAACCATCTACATATATTGGCTACTTATATAGGCTAATAAGTGAGATGTGGAACAGAGTGGCACAAAGAATGGAGAACAATAAGGTGTGAAGAATCATGTGGAGGTATTGTCCACAATGATCAAGAATAGAACAAGGAATGTGGATGATAATAGAACAATAAAGTATGGCCGAGGACAAAAGAGTGAGTGAGAATAGAACAATGGGAGTGGCCAAAACATAAAACAATAGGGCCACTGCTGAGTGACAACAAAGAGTGAATGTCCTGAGGGTAAACAGGCAAGGGGAAGGACAGGGGAAGAAGGGGAATGAAGGAATGACAAAGGATAGAGGGGACAGGATGAGGAAAGTGAACCAAATGATGAGCCAAATGTACCGGACCGAGACCATGTACTGGCAAGGGATGACTTGTCACTGGTGTGTGGGACTAAAAGGCAAGAGTTGTTTGGTCAGTACTACCGAGTGAACCGGAGCTTGGTATCGGGGGCTTGACAACTTCCCTAACCTCCAAAAAGCTGTTGAATGTTGCCCATCCAACCTTTCTCCTGCTAATATTCAACATGCTGTCTACCTTATCAGCTCTCAAAAAGCTCAAAATGCAGTACAAGTTACCAGGACCCTTCAGGATATTATCAATACACCTCTCTCCACTCAAACTGTATACAGGAAGCTGAAAGAAGCTGGATTAAAGGCTGTGGTGAAGAAGAAATGGCATATACTCTCCCAGTGTTATGATTCGGTGACGCTGAAATATCGGTTAAGTCCTGCAAACTGTTTTGGAGTGGCTAGGCTTCAACGTACTCATGCGTTGTGCCCTGCTGTTCTGTGCATGCCACTAATTTAGGTAGTAAGGAGTCTTGTGAGGGTGCCAAGGGCATCAGCTTGAGCAAAGGACTTTAGATAAGGAAGGTGGACAAGGGGGTGCAAACCAATTTGATATTCTGAGTGAGGAACTATCTACATACATCCCGCTACTTATATAGTGAAGAAGCAAGATGTGGAACAGGATGGCATAAGGAATGGAAAACAATAAGGTATGAAAAACCACATGGAGGCATTGTCCACAGTGATCAAGAATAGGATAAGGAATGTAAGCAGGATTAGAATAATGGAGTATGGCTGAGAATAAAATAATGAAGTGGTGGGTGAGAATAGAACAATAGAGGATGACAGAAGATAAAACAATAGGGCAGTGATCAGGATAATAAGTGGCCATTGCATGTTCGGGGAAAACAGGTGAGGGGATGGAAGAATAGTGAAGGACGAGACAGATAGGATAGGAGAAGAAACCTAGATGATGTACCGGATGTACCGAGCCGAGACCATGTGATAGTGAGAATAATATGGTTAGAGGTCGGTCGGTCGGTCGCTATTACCAAGTGTACTGGAGCTCGGTACCAGGGTCTTGACAGTATCTCCCCCCCTTAGCGGCTGAACCCATGAAGCCAGTGAGCGGGAGTCAAATATGAGGCTCCGACACATTATCATGACATCACAAAGGTTTGGGATTTGGCGCTGGAACATGATCCTTGCTTCCATCAATATGCGTATCTCATCACTGTCTATTGCAACAAGATAGGTTACAAAACAGATGAAGATGATGGGCAGAAAGCTGAGATGGAAAGGAACAGGTTGGAGAGGCAGCGGAAGCGAGAGGCTGAGGCTGCCCAAATTGCTGAGGCTGAGGCCAAGAAGAAGGAGGGTGAGGATGTGGCAAAAGCAGCTGCTAGATTAGTAGCAGAGAGGGAAGAGACTGATAGTAGAGTGGCTGATGCTACTGCTGAAGCTGCTGAGAGGGATCAGGAGGGGTTGGCAAAATAGGCGGGGAACTGGGGCCTCGAGGATGCAACTGAGACAGGACCTCCTCTAAATGTAGGGAAACAGGGTGAGGTTCCTGAAAGCAAGGGTGCTGGTGCTGTGGAGGCTCCCAAGGTTTTGGGAAGACTGGAGGTTTTGCTCCATAAGAGGGGTAGGGGTACAGGGGCAGAGTTTACTAAGAAAACAAACATGAGGAGAGTGCTGATGGGGAGTAAGGTATGTGGGGGGTTTTTTTTTTTTGATTTTCCCTTTATTAGCCCAAACAAGGCTGACCCAAGAATGGTCGCCATCCCTCCATCCCCCCCACGATCACTGTGAGGAACACAAGGAGAATTGTCTAGTGAGGAACGTAGGGGCAGCCTACGGGCAATACAATGCCTGCTGTGTGAAGTGCAACCTGGCAGCACCTTGGCAGTGCAAGGTTAAGAGTCGGGAAGAGGTGGAGTCGGAGAGGGAGAGTGAGGAAGAACAGAGTGAGAGGGAGGAAACAGAAACAGAACGAGAGGAGGAGAGGCAATAAAGAGGCCAAGAAGGGCCATCAGGATGCAGTCGAGCGAGTGGCCAATGGGTCTGAGGCCGAGTGGTCAATTGATGACTGTGGATGTCCCACAGCCAGAAGAGTCAGGGTCCCATCGCACCATCGATATCTGGGAAGACATCCTGCAGGGGCAGGCAGTGATGACCAGAGTTTTTCTCCAGATGGCGGAGGCAGTTGAGTACATAGGTTGCGCTGTGGCCTTGATGGGTGAGGATCAGCGCGGTGGTTTGGGAATACCCGGCCATATGGGAGTTCTGGAAGAGTCAGGTGGGAGTGAGAGGACCAGTTGAAGGATGGTGATGGTGAAGAGGATAAGGGGGAGGATAAGGAAAAGGATGAGGAGATGGTGGTAGATGAGACTTTGAAGGATGACTGAGAATAGAATTTGTTATTGTTTTTTGTTTGGGTGAAAACAATGGAGTGAAAGCATATGAGGAAATGAGGAAAAAGGAACAAGTGAACGTGCCAGGTTTTTTGGCAATTAGGTCAAGATCAGCGGAGGTGAAAGGGGAAGGAATTTCAGGAGATGGATGCTTTTTGGGAGAGGAGTAGTTTGAAGTGTTTCTAGCTGGTTGCTACCCCCCTCTTTTAGGTAGATGTCCCATAGTCTACCTCATGCCGAGGGAACGGAAAGGAGTGGTAGGAGTATGTTGATGTGGATACATGAGGATAGGAATGGATGCAGACGGATGGAAGAGACCCTGGCCAGACATGCCAAATGGCGCCACTGACCAAGAGGTCCCAGCTAAAAACTTACCAGCCATTCTGGTATACAAGCATGCACAAAGCAGTTGCATTGACTAGGGCTATTGACAAAGCTTCCAGCGATGGAACAGGATCCTGGGTGAGGCTTTTGGAGCAGTGGCAAGTGCCAACTGGATCAAGGCCATCGGGATGCACCTAAAAGCATTAGTGGCATGATGGAATGTAGTACTGCCCAATACCCTGTTAATCAACAGATTATAGTGGGTGAGCGAGTTGTGACTGAATATTGCTGACCGACGGATCTAGTGACATGACAGACAGATGGTTGGACAGCTATTGTCCAGATGGAAGATCTAGTGACATGTCTATGTATTCAGTAGTAACCGAATGAGCTGTACTGGATCAAAGAATTCTAAATAAAATAATGCAGTAACTATAGACAGAACTTGGTGCAATCAGGCATCAGGGTAGGTTGCTAGAGGGATTTGGTAACCAATCAGATGTCAGGAGAAGAGAAGAGAAGAGAAGAGAGCATGGGGGCATATGAGCATTGATCTAAACCTCACTACTAGCATCTGCCAAGTCAATGCAACTCTCGGTGTGCTCAGAGGTTAGCGGATAGGGGACTAGTCTTTGGTCGCCGTTGCTGAGTCCTCAGCATTGACATCCAAGGCATCAGATGCCTGTGAGATGGAGTCAGGAGTGGTGGTTGCACGGGCTTTGGTTGCCTTGGGGCATTCAGTGACTTTGTGATTACTGGCGGCACAGAGGAGACACAGGTTGTGGTCCATGCATCTTTGACGTTTGGTCAGGAGAAGCTTGCCATCCTTTCCAAGGGTCTTAGTATACTCAGGTGGGTTTGGCTGGGGCACTTTCTCATCTTTGTTCTTGGACGTGTCCTTGCTGCTGTTATCATTGCTGTTATGTTGCTGGCGGTTTCCGAGGTGGATCTGTTATCAGGCTTGTCTGATCTGATATCTTTCTTTGGCTCATTGCTGCCCTCCACAGACTGTTCAGCCTTTCGTTCCCAATACCTCATGTTGATCCTTTGAACACGATTTCGAAGTTTGTCGAGTATGTGGGGTTTATCAAAATGGATGAGACTATTTTTGATGTGCTTCGGCAGTGCCGTGTATGCCTTGTGGAGGAGAGTGTTGTCATTGTAGTCGACAAAGGCCGTGAGCCTGTAAAATTCCACAAAGAACCGAGTGGGTTTATGGTTGTCCTGCATAGTTAGCTTTTCGAGGGCCATCTCAGCATTGGCTCACTCGTCCCAAGAGCCGAAGTTGATCTGTAATTCGTCGATAAAAAGCTCCAGGTTGCTGGTCCAACGGGGTTCCGTATTGGGATTACCTGTCAGGTAAGGCTCAAAACATTCCAGAGCTGTTCCTTTCAGGTAGGAGATCATGTAATTGACTTTTTGCCTATCATCGGGGAACAAGTTAGGCCGGGTGCAGAAGTTCATTCTGCAAAGGAAGATGAAACCCTTTAACTTCTTTGGGTCGGTTCCATCAAAGGGTTCTGGTTCTTGGATTCTGATGGCTTGACTGTCTTGTCAGTGGTTCCGGGCGGTTCTGCTGAGTTTGAGAATGGCGTTCAGAAGGTTGTGATTGTTGGCTGGGTTCATGGGGGCCCTGGCCCTAGGAAGTGGCCCAGCTTGCACAGCTTGCCTGGGCTGTGGGGCTGGTCAGGCTTGGGGAGCTTGCCCAGCCTGCGGCAGTATAGCCACAGATGGAGGAGGTGTGGCTGCAGGTTGCAGAGGTATGGCCATAGGCTGACAGGGTGCAACCACGGGTTGGGGGGGCATGGCTGTTAGAGTCTGGGGAGGTTCAGGCGTGTTTTCCTGACAGTGGTGCTGAGGCTGTTTCTTGGTTTTAGCATCTGTGTCATAGTGTACTGAACCAGGTTCATCCTCTGCCGGATGGGGTTCTTGATCATCATTATCATAATCTGTGTATTCAATTTCATCGTTGTCAACCTCTTCGATGCATGGTTCTTGCTCAAAGGGGGAGGTGAGACACCACAGTTCTATTATTAGCAAGGTATAGCCAATGAGAAGGGGTGGGGTACTGGAGACTTCGTGCTCCCTTTGTTGATTTACTGTGGGGGTGAGCCGATTGTCATCCATACGGGCTGTGGATCTAGTTTGTGGGGGCATGATTGTAAGAACGGAGGTGGCACGGAAAGTAGTGTCACTCAGAATATACTGTTATGATTCAGTGATGCCAAAATATCGGTTAAGTCCTGCAAACTGTTTTGGAGTGGCTAGGCTTCAATGTGCTCATATGTTGCACCCTGCTGTTCTGTGCATGCCACTAATTTAGGCAGTAAGGAGTCTCATGAGGGTGCCGAGGGCATCAGCTTGAGCAAAGGACTTTAGATAGGGAAGGCGGCCAAGGGGGTGTGAACCAATTTGATATTCTGAGTGAGGAACTATCTACATACATCCCGCTACTTATATAGGTTAAGAAGTAAGATGTGGAACAGGGTGGCATAAGGAATGGAAAACAATAAGATATGAAAAACCACATGGAGGCATTGTCCACAGTGATCAAGAATAGAATAAGGAATGTAAGCAGGATTAGAATAATAGAGTATGGCTGAGAATAAAATAATGAAGTGGTGGGTGAGAATAGAACAATAGAGGATGACAGAAGATTGAAACAATAGGGCAGTGATCAGGATAATGAGTGGCCATTGCATGTTCGGGGAAAACAGGTGAGGGGATGGAAGAATAGTGAAGGACGAGACGGATAGGATAGGAGAAGAAACCTAGACAATGTACTGGATGTACCGAGCCGAGACCATGTGATAGTGAGAATAATATGGGTAGAGGACAGTCGGTCAGTCAGTATTACCAAGTGTACTGGAGCTTGGTACCAGGGTCTTGACACCCAGAGACACAGGAAGGAGAGGTTAGATTTTGCTGTTGCTTGCCAGCATTGGACTATAGAGGACTGGAAAAGGGTTGTGTGGTTGAGGAGCTGAATAATAGGCTAGTTGAGAGAATGTTAAAATATAGTGGAGGTTCTGTGATGCTTTGGGGCTGTATGACATGGGATGGGCCAGGATATACTGTCAAGATTGATGGAAGGATGGATGGTGATCTCTATGTCCATATTTTGGAGGAGGATCTTTACTCCAGTCTGGAGCACTATGGTAAAACTTCTGCTGGCATTATTTTTCAATAGGATAATGATCCAAAGCATACCTGCAAAAAGGCCAAGGAATGGTTGGCAAACAACCATTTTGAGGTTCTTTCATGACTAGCACAGTCTCCAGATCTTAATACAATTAAGCATCTGTGGAGTCATCTGAAGAGGAAGCTTGGAGAGTGTAATCAGCCACCGGGAGGGATGATAGACCTTTGGGAGAGGATACAGGAAGTTTGAAACAAGATAGAGCCTTCAGTGTGTCAGGGATTGATTGAGAGTATGCCTAGGAGGGCTTTAGCTATGCTGAAGGCAAAGGGGGGATATACCAAATATTAATTATAATGAGTTTTTGATCATCTAGACAAGAGCAACAAAACTGATCCAATGAGTCACTGTCAATAAATTGCAATATCTCAACCAATAAAAATTATTACATAAACGTGAATAGACCAATCAAAAGCTGAGATGCAGCAGTATCTATGAGAATATTCTCAGATTTTATGGATTTTTATTTGGTTCATAAAATTTGGAGCCAGTGAAAAGTGCCAAACATTGGACCAGTTTTGTGAGTCACTGTACTTTAAATGACTAGAGGGGATGGGATCCATAAGTTTTGAACAATTGACAAGATGGAAAAAAATTAACAAACATGACTATAGTATGTAACTGATAATTTCACACAATTACATAATAAATTTTAGCATTTGTAGAATATGCTAAAGCTAATAATTATGTGTAATTATGTCAAGTACACATACTGACTATCTGGTAACTTGGCACTGCCAACTGAGCAATCAGTCCATGACCACATGCATGACCAAGCTGCATACTGGTCACCTTTAGCCTCGGCATAGCATACCTACCATCCACATTCCTCATTCTCATCCCTCATCCACTCCTTCCTCATTCATCATCCATCAATCCTACCCTGCCTACTCCTTATCCCTCTGTCTGCCTTGCCTCAAGACATCTGATCATTGTTTTATCCTCAGCCATGGCCCCATAGTTTTATAGTCAGTCACTCCCTATTGTTGTCAAGTCCACGTACCGAGACCCATCCGCCGGCAGTGCTGACCGAGCAATTACTCTATATCCACGACCAAGTACCCGCATTACCCGCATAACACTCGGTGCGACGGTCCCGGC
>QLPG01002597.1:0-14466 GCA_003314385.1 Gomphus sp. MG54
CGCCAAGACGGATACACGAGGTGCATATAGTCCGTGGGCTGAGGGCGTAATGTTGAATAACGAGCGAGGGTGGAGTTGGGCTGAGTGGGCTGAGTTGGCTTGCCAGCGTACGGTTCCTGACAATTAACTAAACCCTCCAAAATACAGTGATATAACCAGAATATACATTAAGCAACAAAACTAACTGTTTGCATATTTGGAAGTTTTGGATTGTTGTTAAATCTGTGTGTCAGTGTCAAGTACACGTACCAAGTGTCTGGTAATTTGGCAGTGCTGACCGAGCAGTCAGACTACATCCACATACAAGTGCCCATACCATATGCAAGTCACTTGGTATACCAGTCTCGGCTCGGCACATCTACCTTCTACATTCCTTGTCCTTATCCCTCATCCACTCTATGCCATTTACCATCCAT
Organism: Gomphus sp. MG54; assembly: GCA_003314385.1. Lineage (NCBI taxonomy): Eukaryota > Fungi > Basidiomycota > Agaricomycetes > Gomphales > Gomphaceae > Gomphus > Gomphus sp. MG54. The sequence continues at coordinate 417 of QLPG01002597.1, forward strand.
TAATCCTACAATGCCTACTCCTTATTCTTAGATCCACCTCACCTTGGGACATCCTGTCCTTGTTTTATCCTTGGCCACAACCCTATTGTTTTATAGTCAGGCACTCCCTATTGTCCTATGCTTGGCTACATTCCTATTATTCTATTTTCCATTGTCCTATCCCTGTTTACATTTCTTCATTCTAATTTTACTTGTTGTGGACAATATCTCTACATGCTCTGCATACCTTATTGTTCCACATTCCTTATTCCACATGTCACTTCTTAACCTATATAAGTAGGACATGCATGTACATATTTCCTCATTCTGGGTATCGACTAGGCTTAGGCCCCTTACCTTCCCTCTTCTCTGTAAAGTCCTCTACTTGGGCCAGCACTTTGGCACCCCTCGAGTACCTCCTCTGTCCCAAATTGGTGGCATACATGGCAAGTAGGGTGCAATGTACGAGTCTATTGAAGCCAAAGCCACTACTTCCAGCCTGCAAGACTTGGCCATTACCCATCTGTATCCTCGGCATTACTAAAGTTTGACAGCTTGACAGTCAGGCACTTAATCAAATACTTCCAGAAGGGTTTCCAGAGATTTCTGAAGGATTCTATGAAGGGGTCAAAGTTCCAAGGACATAGGGGGTTGGGGTCAGATTCACGGTCAGAAGGGCAGAAGCAGACGGGAAGTGCTGGGGTCTACGCTTACTCAATTGTAGCGGATGGGTAGACAATACTATTGTGATGCTGGCGCTCTTTTGCGCAATCCAAAAGTGGGCTGGGCTCAAGCCGGCGCAAGCATAGATACAAACAAAAAATTTGGGAAAATGGGAAAGTGGTCAGGGAGGGTGTGACAAAAAAGTGGAGGCTCAAAGCCTTTATGGCTATTGAGCATGAGTTAGGTGAGAAGGATGCGTACTATAGCAATGGGAATCAAGTACCTATCGAGCGTGAATTAGATGAGAAGGATGCAAGGGGAAATTTGGAGGTATGGAAACTATATATACTCTAGGGATGCATGTGACTCGTTTCATAGACCTTGGACATTGCTAGCATTGTCCAGTCCATCTATGCTTACTCGACCGTAGTGGATGGGTAGACAATACTATTGTGATGCCGGTGCTCTTTTGCGCAACCCAAAAGTGGGCCAGGCTCAAGCCAACTGAGGAGCGAGGTGGAGAGATGGAGGCTCGGGAGGCTGAGCGTTGGGAATGGCCCAATGCAGGCATGCTGAAAGGGAGAGTAGGTGGTCTTTGTTAGGGTCAATGTAGAGCTTGTAACCATCACTGCGCCAGTGCCCTAATTGTTGTAGCTCGAATTCAATCAAACTGTCAGGAGTCGGATACTGACGGACTTTGGTACTGCTGAGGGGTGTTGTCGAAAGGTTGGGCGGACTATGGCCAAGTCCTGCAGGCCAAGAGTAGTGGCGTTGGCTTCAACGTACTTGTGCGTTGCGCCCTACTTGCCGTGTGTGCCACTGTATTTGCAACAGACAGATACTCAGGGGGATGCTGAAGATGCTGGCCCGAGTCGAGGACTTAACAGGAGAGAAGAAGGTAGAAGGGCCTAAGCCTAGTCGATACCCAGAATGAGGAAGTATGTACATCCATGTCCTACTTATATAGGTTAAGAAGCGACATGTGGAATAAGGAATATGGGACAACAAGGTATGCAGAGCATGTGGTCATTGTCCACAACGAACAAAATTAGAACAAGAAATGCAAAGCAGGGATAGAACAATAAAAGACAGGATAATAGAATGTGCCCGAAGATAGGACAATAGGAGGTGCCAGACTATAAGACAAGGTCAGTAACCGAGGATAGTACAAGGACAGGAAGTCCCGAGATGGGGCAGATTCGAGAAACGTGCGGATGGTATGACGGATGTGCTGAACCAAGAACATGGTATCAAGTGACGTGTGCTGAACCAAGAACATGGTATCAAGTGACGTGTGTGTGGCGTGGACACTTGTACGTGGATGTAGGATGGTTGCTTGGTCGGCACTGGTGAATATCTGGGACCTCGGTACGTGGACTTGACAGTACAGTATACCCAGAATCACACTACTTTCCGTGCACTCACGGTTTACAGATATGGTCTTTCAAGACACCCTTTTAATGACCTTTCTATCTTCTTCGGAACCGGGTTTCCTGGTGGCCCTTCTAACTGTTTTGAATCAGGAACTGTTCATAGCTTCACCAGATCATCTTACTCCTAGGAGGTTGTCCAACAAGACAGATCTACACCACCACAATTCCAACCCAATACCAGTATAGATTCGCAGACCACCCAGTTCAGAAGAACTTCAGTTTTTCTGGCCGACTGGAAGGCAACGCCCCACCCTCGGCAATCTGTCCAGCATGCCTGATCAATCAGGATCAGCTTACAGACCATTTGAAAATTCATTTATGATTACGACCTTTTTCTGATCTAGTATTTCTTGCTAACAAAGCACAGATACACTTACTAGATTTTCCGTCCGGACAATCAGTCCACCCATCCGTCCGTCGTGTACTAGATCCGTTGGTCAGCAATATTCGGGCACAACTTGCTCACCCGCTATAATCCGTTGATTAACAGGGTATTGGGCAGTATTATAATCCATCAAGCTACTAACATTTTTAGGTGCATCCCGATGGCCTCAGTCCAGGCGGCATTTGCCACTGTTCCAAAAGCCTCACCCAGGATCCTGTTCCATCGCTGGAAGCTTCGCCAATAGCCCTAGTCAATGCAACTGCCTTGTGCATGCTTGTATACCAGAACGGCTGGCAAGTTTTTCGGCAGAGACCTCTTGGCCAGCGTTGTCATTCGGCACGTTCGGCCAAGGCCTCACCCATCCGTCCCCATCCGTTCCCGGTCTTTCACCCCGTATATGTGTGTCATATGCAATTTTTGACCTTTTTCTGTCCTTCTCGGCTAGAGGCCGACACCTGTGGTAGACGGTGGGTAGGGAATGGCACGGGTCACCCACGGGTCATGTGTGGGTGACCCGCACCCGACCCATGGGAAACCCGAACCCGTCAACCCATGGGTTTTTTCCCACGGGTCGACGGGTGTCAGGTGCGCGGCTGTCGTACATCGCGTTCGCGCCGACACGAACGCACTGTACACGCACGCGCCAACACGAACGCGCAGTACACGGACGCGCCGACATGAACGCGCCGACATGAACGAGCCGACACGAACGCGCTGTACGTGTACGTGCCGACTTGAACGCGCCGACATGGACGCGTTGTATGCACACGCACGAATGCGCTGTACGCGCACACGCCGACACGAACGCGTTGTATGCGTGCACATATGGCTCGTTGGTGTCGGCACGTGCGTGTCATACGGTGCGGCGCGTGTGTTTCGTATGCACATGCGTGTCGTACGCGCACACGTACGACTGGAGCGAGTGGCCGGTTGGGTGTCGTACGCGTGTGCTGCGCATGCACGCATACATGGTTGACGCGCCGGGTTGGGCCGGGTCACGGGTGCTCTGGGCTTGACCCGCACCCACACCCAAGGGCACCCGACCCGGTGACCCGTGCGGGTTGGCCAAACCCGTGCTATTCCCTAACGGTGGGACGTCTACCTAAAAGGGGGGGGTGGCGACCAGCTAGAAACCTTTCAAACTGTGCAAACTCCCCTCCCGAAGACGTCCCTCTCCCGAAAACCACCTCCACTTTTCACCCTCCATTCCGTCCATCACCTTCTGTCCCATTCTCCACTCCCTCCGTTCCATTCCGTCACCCATCACATCCCCCTCTCCCCCGATCCCTCTCCAAACACTCCCAAAATACCCCCTCAGTCTCGAATCCTAATCCTCTCCATTCCGTCACTCCATCCAGTCCCCACCACCCATCACACCACGTCCCTCAAAGCACTTCCCGTTACCCCTCGTTTCACCATTAAACAACCAGAACTACCGAATACATCAGCATCTACCTTCAAAAAAAAAAAAAAAAAAATTCATTTTTTTTCCATCTAGTCTATTTCTACATCTTCCTCCTCTATCCTCTCTTGCTCCTCCTTCCTCCTCCGCTCCCGCTCTGCCTTCCTCTCCTGCTCCTTCCTCTCCTCCTCCCGAAATTCTTCCCTCACCTCCTCCAATCTCGGATGTCCCGACAAGTCGGGCTCCCTCTCAAGGAGCAGCCGCACCGCATCCTCTAATCGATGCAGCCTCTCCTCCTTCCGATCAAGCCTCTCCGTCCTTCCCGTCTTCCGCGTCCGATTCCGTCCCAACCCCCCAGCCAGCGGTACTTCGGGCTCGATGGCCTTCCCGCTAGGTTTTAGGGTACAGGCCCGTCTTGTCCTCTTATTCAGAGGCTCCACCTCCGCACCCACATTCACATCCTCATCCCGATCTTGGACTACGGGATGGACTTCACCCCGAGTCAATCTGTTCTGTAACAAAGAACATGTGTCAGTATAAGAAGAAGAATCATGAAAGCATCACTCACTGGTGTACCCCCCCATCCACGTGTACTAGGCCCAGCACTGGGTTCCGCCTCCATACTCCTACCCCGTTTCCACCTAACAACCGACGGGCCTCCCAAGGTCCCGAGACCCTCACCCCAACCGGCTGACCCGCTCCTTGAATCAGGAGCCTCTAATTCATCCTCTCCTTCGACCACCTCCCATCTCGCTGCTACTAGTTTTCCGAAAGTTACTCCTCCGTCATGAGTAGCAACAGGATCACGATCATCCACGTCCTGTCCTTCACCGGTCGCGTGTTTAGAATTCTCGGTATCGGCGGACATTTCTTCGGGTCTGTTGACGAAGACGCATAAGGACGAGGCGATGGAATGATGAGAAGACTAGAAAAAATTCCAGCCACCCTGTACCGTTACGTTTAGGCGTCTCGAAACTTTAAAGTTAATCTCCGGCTTCATGGGTTCAGCCGCTAGAGGGGGGATACTGTCAAGTCCACGTACCGAGGTCCCGGATATTCGCCAGTGCCAACCGAGCAACCATCCTACATCTACGTACAAGTGTCCACGCCGCACGCACGTCACTTGATACCATGTTCTCGGTTCAGCACATCCGTCATACCATCCGCATGTTTCTCGAATCCGCCCCACCTTGGGACTTCCTGTCCTTGTACTATCCTTGGTTACTGACCTTGTCTTATAGTCTGGCACCTCCTATTGTCCTATCTTCGGGCACATTCTATTATCCTGTCTTTTATTGTTCTATCCCCGCTTTGCATTTCTTGTTCTAATTTTGTTCGTTGTGGACAATGACCACATGCTCTGCATACCTTGTTGTCCCACATTCCTTATTCCACATGTCGCTTCTTAACCTATATAAGTAGGACATGGATGTACATACTTCCTCATTCTGGGTATCGACTAGGCTTAGGCCCTTCTACCTTCTTCTCTCCTGTTAAGTCCTTGACTTGGGCCGGCATCTTCAGCATCCCCCTGAGTATCTGTCTGTTGCAAATACAGTGGCACGCACGGCAAGTAGGGCGCAACACACGAGTACGTTGAAGCCAATGCCACTACTCTTGGCCTGCAGGACTTGGCCATAGTCCGCCCGACCTTTCGACAACACCCCTCGGCAGTACCAAAGTCCGTCAGTATCCGACTCCTGACACAAACCTACTGTGGCCGCTGAGGAGGCACTGCTAGGGAATGGCACGGGTCACCCACAGGTCAAATGTGGGTGACCCGCACCTGACCCATGGGAAACCTGAACCCGTCAACCCATGGGTTTTTTCCCACGGGTCTCCGGGTCTTGGGTGTGCGCCGCACCCGCACGCAATATGTCGCGTACATGGCAGCGCGTATGTCGCATTCGTCATGGCACATGCGCATATGTCGCGTACGTGGCGGCGTGTGTGCATACGGGCATTGCATACGTCATGTTCATCGCGGCGTGTGCGCATACATCGCGTACATGGCGGCATGTGCACGTACGGGCGTTGTGTACGTCGTGTTCATCGTGTACGTCGTGTTCATCACGGCGCGTGTGCATATGTCGCATACGTCGCGTATGTGGCGGCGCGTGCATGTAACGGGCGTTGCGTGCACGTAATGGGCGTTGCGTACGTCACGTTCATCGCAGCACATGCGCGTACGTTGTGTACATCACGTTTGTCACGGTGCATGCACATATGGCACATTTGTTGTGTTCGGGGCGTCGCATTCGTGTCGGCGCATGCACGTACGCGTTCGTGTCGGAGTTGACGCCCGGGGTTGGGCCCAGGTCACGGGTGCTCGTGGCTTGACCCACACCCACACCCAAGGACACCCAACCCGGTGACCCGTGCAGGTTGGCCTGACCCGTGCATTTCCCTAAGCACTGCCCCTTCTAAAACTGTGACCAGCAAATGAGCTTAGGTTGAGTCCAATCCGAGTGAGATCATCGCAAAGTCGCCTGAGAAGGTCTGCATGGAGGAGCGGTGCACCATCCTGCCCCATGAACAGGGGTGATTCAGGTGGACATGGGTCGCGGATGTAGAGGTTTTTAAGGCTAGTGACAGGACATGTGGAGGCACCAGGGGTGGCTGAAATATAGAGTGAAACCCCTTTCCGGAAGGGGTCAGATTTGGAGGAGGGGATAGACAGGATCATGTAATTGGGGGCTTCGAACAAAGGCTCGAAGCACAGGCAACTCCAGGTGAGATGTGCGGATGAGTCGAACGACTTGATACTACACACTGTGAATTCGCCACAACGCGAGAATGCGGGCACTGCAAGGCAGATGGTGGAAGTGTAGTTGAGGTCGCCAATGCTCGATGGTGATGGATAGAGGGAGATGATCTGGCGAAGGATGTCGAAGGTAATTGGCATTTTTGGCCTCCTGTCTTTTTTGCCCATGTATCTTTTAATGCCACGTACCATTCGCTGGAGCAATGGGGACTTGCATGCCTCAAAGGGCAAGTCATTGTCAATGTGTGTGGAGCGGACTTGCACGTGATATATGCTTTGATTGTTTTGGGTTGGAGGGAGTGAGACCCAAGGAAGGCAACCCATTCAAGGAGGGCGATTTTGGTCGCAGGAAGGAAGAATTCAGAGGGGTGATGCAGGTCTGGACGGCTGATAATGAACTCGAAAAAGGACCGCTGACCGGTGCTGTAGGAAGACCAGGTGCTGGAAGCAAGGCCATGCCATAGCCAAAATGCGGCGAGTCATGAGATATGAGAGTGCGTTTGATACCAATGGTCGGGGGGTGGGGTGAGGTAGGCTGGAGGTTCAAGTAGGGGGCTTGGACAAACAGTTGCATATACATAAAGTGAGAAGCAAAGTCAGCAAGAGAATTGTCAGATGAAGAAAGCCAAGAAGAGGCATAAGAAAACTCGAGCTGCGCTGCATCTGCAAGTTCATCATCACGTGCAAGGATTGGTTTGTGTTGTTCTTGATTGCCCAGACATCAACCTGGTTGTCAACATGAAAAATAACATGTTTGTGCTTCCAATGGTGGCCCCAGGGAAGGATTGCTTGAAGAACAGCATAGATTTCTTTAAATTATATGTCTCGTTCGCGAAAGCGCCTTGGTATCCGGGCAGCGAACCATTCATTCTCAAATATCCCACTGATTCCTTTCTTTCCACTGGCATCGGTATAGACGTGGACTGTCTCACGGGATGGGGCAATAAGGTGTATACCATTCCATTTCAGGGCATATGTGTGCCACCAGCGAATTTCGGTGCATGCGTAAGCTGGCAGGTAGCAAACAGAATGCTGGGATGTGAATTCTATCGAGAAGTTGATGAGACGGTGGAGGAATGCCTGAGAATGAGGAACTACTTGAAAACAGAACTGTAAGAAGTCTATCAGCTGTTGAAATTCATGCAGGGAACAGTGGTGGTAGGGCAACCACTCGAGGAGAAGGTCACGGAGGTAGTAAAGTTTGTCATCAGGGAGCCTCGCCTCCATAGCCATGGTATTCAACTCAAGCCCGAGGAACTCTACCTGAGTTGAGGGGCAGATGGTTTTCTCATATTGGAAGCATAGGCCTAGCTGGCTACCCAGTGCCTGAATCCAATCAATAGTGCTATTTGCTAGTGCATGTGGGGTAGAGGGTGTGAATATTGGCAGAAAGTCATCCAGGTAGTGTTTAATATGGCCAGGAATATGGCACTGGATGATCCAGTGAAGTGCTTCTGCAAAGAGGTTAAAAATATACGGTGCAGATTTGAGCCTGAATGATAGCACAATGCTATAGTAGAAGGACTCTCACCAATGAAAGCCCAAAAGCTGCCAGTCAGCTGGGTGAACAGGGATATTGTAGAAGGCCTCCTTAAGGTCGAGCTTTTCCAAAAGTGTGCCTCTCCCCAAGGCAGCGATAATTGACACAGCCTGACTGAAGGCTTCATAGCGGATGTGACCCTTGGCATCAGGGATGCCATCGTTGACTGAAGAGCCATGTGGCCAAGAGAGATGGTAGATAAGCCAACACTTCCATGGTTTTCTGGGACATGATATAGAGCCAAGGGGGGAACATCGAAAATTCAAAAGGGGTGGGGCTGGAAAGGGCCCGGCAGCATGGTTGCTAGTAGTAAGTGTGTTTATCGCATTTGATACCGAATTGGGAAATGCAATGGCACTTTTAAGGTTGCAACAGTTTTGCTCACAATGCATGCCAGAAAAACCGATATTTGCACTATACTCCATTATGTGCAGTAGGGAATTGACAAAGCGATGATCAGGGTACTCAGCAAGATAGAATTGCCATGTATCTTTAACTAGGGTACATGTTATGCAAGGGAGGTCCACTGTTGAAGCAGTGACAGCATTACAGCGAGGGTCACTATTAGGACAAGGAGGAGGAGGAGGACCAGGAGGGAATAACTCAGAATCAGGCAATATATTGGGGACAGGAATTAGAGAGCTAGGACGAGGATGGGACCAGGTATGGATGTCTTGTAGGCAAGGATGAGTGGTAGACACGATTAAAGGTAGTTTGCTCGTCCTGCCAGTGCCCTAAGATGGCGCTTTTGCCTTCTCAGTACAGGATGATCGTCCATGTTCAGTGCTCCTGCAATTCTTGCATTTGTAGATGCAACCATGGCTGCAGGGGGAATTACATTTGCCCGATTGGAATGCAAAGCATATTTGCTTCGCATTTGAAGATGATGGACCTGAGTTTGTAATGCCTTTACCCGGTGAGTTCTTTGGGTTCCTATAGAGGTAGAGGGATACTAGCTCAGGATTCATTGTATGCCATCCAGAGTAGTCCTCTTCTCGCATCTCTGCAAGATGACGATTGTGAAACATGAAGTGATACTGTAAGACCACAGACCACTTGTAGTGTGAATAGATTTGATACAGGATACGCAGGTATTCCAAGCAGCCGAGTACAACCTGGTGAATGGTAGGAAGATTTCCAGATGAAATTATGAAATATTGAAGGATTTTGAAGTAGAAGATGAGTGGCTCATAAAGAGCAAGGAAGGAGGGATAATCCTTTGGGGAGGTCTCATGCTTATGCTGGGTGAATTGACCGTCATCAGAAATCTCAAAAATCTTAGGTTTTGGTCATTCCTTTACTGTGGCATCCAATTTATATAGGTAGCTGGGGCAGAACTCATGCTTTGCGATTGCCAGTCATAGCGCAGGCTCAATGTGGGGAAAAGAGCGATCTAAGGACATACCTGAGGCAGGGTTTAAGGAAATTGGGGGCACAAAGGGGAGCCCTGGGATTGGATTGGGCAGAGGTTAAGCGATTATACTAGTTGATGGCAGGGGAAGCTGCTGGGGGGGTGGCGTGGGTGGTTGTGCCAGTGCTTGTCCCTGGTGGGGTGGAGATGGGGGTTGCGACGACTGCTGGACGTGCTGTACTTGCTGCATGATGGAGAGCAGCTGTGCGAGGGAATTCTCCAGTGAGGTGATACACTGGTCATTGGTTGGGGTTGGTGTGAACGGTGGGAAAGGTCCAGATCCCTGTTCCTGAGGCAATGGAGAGTCTGTAGTATCAGCAGGAGGCTGGCTAGGTTGCTTCTCTCTCGAGTGAGAGGTTGGCCCATCGGGGCTAGCAGGTGCCATCATTGACGAGTTGTCGATTTCAAATGATAGAACAGCGCGGCAAAAGGCATTACCACTTCGGAGTGCTACCTTGGCACTTGCAAAGGCCTGTGACAAAAAAGTGGAGGCTCGAAGCCTTTATGGCTATCGAGCGTGAGTTAGGTGAGAAGGACACATACTATAGCAATGGGAATCAAGTACCTATCAAGCGTGAATTAGGTGAGAAGGATGCAAGGGGAAATTTGGAGGTATGGAAACTATATATACTCTAGGGACGCACGTGACTTGTTTCATAGACCTTGGACATTGCTGGCATTGTCCAGTCCAACTTAGGGCTGGCTGGTATTAGGTAGGCACAACTAGTCATTCAAGTGTTTGAAGTCAAAGGGACTTGGCTTCAACTTATGTGTTACGCCCTCCTCGATTGTCTGTCCCTAATTTTGGAAAGTCAGAAAGTTAATCAGAACTGAATCGGAACTTAAAATACAGACTAAGTCAATATTTGTACTAGTAAATAGTCCAGTTGACTGGGGGGTTATATACATGTAGCTAATTCCTTGTACTATCTATTGCCAACTAAAAGACAAGGGGAAGGAAGAAGTATAAGGGGCCTATAGAAAATGAGAACAAGAAAGTGAGGTATGCAATAATCCTGCACATCACTTATCGAAGGAGCAGAACTTTGGTTGTGGACTTGGTATCAGCAACAACAAGAGGTTCAATACTGGAGAGCGGAAGAGGGAAATGAGCAATGATAGTTGTTGGTGTATTGACCAGCTCAAGACTGAGCTTTAACTAATTACCTAAGAACTATACATATAGTCTGGCAGAGTAGCGGAGTCCAATAATAAGTAATAGAAAGAAGAGGAGTAGGAAAATCACGACATTACCCCCCCCTTTAAGGTCAATGTCCTCATTGACTGTTGCGTCTCCACTGGGTGATCCAAACTACTGGGTTGGAGAAGCAAAGCACCCTTCCATGTAAGCACCTGCGTCACTTGTTCGTTATCCCTCCCACCCATGGTCTCATCCGAAAAAGGTGGTGAGAAGAAGGTAGACGACCCCTGCACTCATCCTAGCCATTGTGCTGGCGTGCACAATTGGTGGGGCATCCTTTTCATGAGAAGAAGGTAAGGCAGACTGGGTAGTTTAGTTTTCTCGTTGTGCCGGCATGCGTGCTGTCTTTCCTGGACCTGGAACTTCTGGAGCTCTCTGCTAGCCATGGGTTATCCTCTCATTGCACCGGCATGCGCAACAATAACAGGTCCTCTTTTCGTTGTGCCAGCGTGCGCAGCGACTCTGTTATTTTTTTACAGGTCCCTTTCTCATCGTGCTGGTGCATGCAGTGACTCCATTGTTTTCATTGCATTCTATGCACATTCACACCTGCGTACCTCCCAGTCTCGTTTGAGCATGGTCGTACTGGTCTGTGCCTGCACTCACGCATGTCCTGGCCTCATTCGCATCCGTGCTCGCACCTGCACCCACTGCATCCACACTCATACCTGCACCTACTGCATCCACACTCACACCTGCACCTGCTGTACCCATACTCGCTACACCCGCACTTGCACCTGCACCTGCTGCACCTGCACCTGCACCTGCTGCACCTGCACCTGCACCTGCTGCACCTGTACCCGCTGCACCTGCACCCGCTGCACCTGTGCCCACTGCACCTGCACCTGCACTCATGTACATCCTGCTGCACCCATACTCGCACCTGCACCTGCTGCACCCATACTCGCACCTGCACCTGCAGCACCTGTACCTGCAGCACCTGCACCTGCAGCACCTGCACCTGCAGCACCTGCACCTGCAGCACCTGCACCTGCAGCACCTGCACCTGCACCTGCAGCACCTGCACCTGCAGCACCTGCACCTGCAGCACCTGTGCCCGCTGCACCTGCACCCGTACTTGTACCTGCACCTGCGCCCACTGCACCCACACTCGTACCTGTCGCTCGCACCTTCGTGCATGCAATGTTGCATTGGCCGCTTGTTCATGCACATGCCGTTGCATTGGCTGTTTGTTCGTGCATGTGCCATTGCATTGGCCATTCATTCGTGTATGTGCCATTGTGCTGGCCGTTCATTTGCATATGTGCCATTGCACTGGCTGCTCATTTGTGCATGCGCTGTTGTGTTCCATTTGTTGCACATTGTTGCACTGGCTGTTGCCTGCACCTGCATGCTTTGTGCTGGTCATTTGTTTGTGCATGCACCATTGCAGCACTCTAGGGTTTTGTATGGGTGGAAGGGTAGTCTGTGGAAGATGTGGCCTATGTGCCTGGGAGCTGCTGGGAATCGCCTGTGGAACTCTTGAGTTTTCTGTCTTGCATTCCTCATATTCTTCTCTGCCACCTACAAATTCTCTTCTCTGGGGTACCCAACCTACTTCACCAGATACTGCAGAACTCCTCTATGCATTCTGGAATCCAGAACTTCCTCCACTTCATATTCTACTCCTTTTGGTGTCATCACTGGTGGAGGGGGTGTTGGCTTTTGTTGTATGGAGGATGTGGGTGTTCGGGCAGGACGTAGCAGAACAGTATTAAACACAGGATGGATGTTCTTCCAATTGGGGGGTAGTCGCAGTTTATAGGCATGTTCTCCCACTTTTGCAACAATTGGGAATGGGCCATAACATCTGTCTTCTAGTCTTTTTAAGGGTCAGTCGGTGGTGACATTAAGGCCTTCTAAGTAAACCTTGTGCCCTACTTGATATTGTGGTACGTCTTGCCTTCCTCTGTCATAATACTTCTTCATATCTGATGCCACCTTTTCTAGTGCTGCTACTGCCTCCTCTCTTATCTTCTTCATCCTTCTCTCAAATACATCTGCCACCTCTGTTTCTATCTCCCTTTGTGGCTCTGTGGACTTCCTTGGATGTTGTCCATAGTAGAATGGAGAGTACCCTGTTGACAATTGGATCTTGTCATTATAGCTGAACTCTGCCAATGGCAACCATTCTACCCAGTCATCCTGTTGATGGTTGACAAACAGCCATAGATACTGCTCCACCTCTTGGTTGATGTGTTTTGTTTGTCCATCTGTCTGGGGATGATAGGCAGTTGAAGGGTTCATCTTTATCCCTAGCAGCTGGTATAGGTCTTTTGTGAACTTCGAGATGAATTGAGAGCCCCTGTCACTGATCACCACCTCTAGGAGTCTAAAATCTCTCCACACCATGTCTCTGAAGATCCTTGCAATCCCTTCTGATGTCACCTCTCCATTTGTCGGTGCCAATCTAATTCATTTGGATAGTCTATCCACCACTACCATAATTGCATCATATCCCAGGCTTTGTGGTAGTTGGGTAATGAGATCCACGGATATGTACTGCCAAATCCTTGTGTTATAGCCCATGCCTTTAACAACCCACACTAACCCCCACAACCACCCTGCCCTATTCCTAGACCTTTCTGACCGAAAAGACGAAGGATTGTTTTCTGTAATCTCCATCCCCGACAAGTCCGACCGAGAATCTGCATTCCCGCTCCCGTTTCCGTCATGACCGAGACACCATCCCCGAGTCCATCTCTGACCGAAGACTCAACACTTTGATAACCGACGCGCAGGACCATCGTGTACCTCACTCCCTTGTTCTCTCTTTTATATCGACCCCTTGTACTCTCCTTTCCCTTGTTTTATGACTGGCAAAGATAATACAAGGATAGTTACATGTATATAATCTTCCAGTCGACTAGACTGTTCGCTAGTATGAATATCAACTTAGTCCACCTAGTTTCCGACTCACTCCAGAAAACTTCCGTCTCCTCTCCGAAATTAGGGACAGATGATCGAGGAGGGCGCAACACATGAGTTGAAGCTAAGTCCCTTCGACCTCGAACACCTCAGTGACCGGATTAAACCATTCTGCGACCTACCCTAAGTTTCCGGCGCCTCCGCCCCCGTCCGTAGTCTGTCCGATCCCCGTCTTCGGTCTTCAGCCCTATCACGGACCTTCGCACTAACCTGGATAGCTCCTTCGGAAGCACTAGCTAAGCGCCTGACATGCGGACTTAACACCTTGTTGGAATTGCATTTGGTGCTAGAGTCCCCCTTGGTTTTGCTGGGAACGTCTTTGTTTGTTGACACCTACTGCACCC
>QLPG01002600.1:924-16288 GCA_003314385.1 Gomphus sp. MG54
AGGAGGTGAAGAAGAAGGCGGAGGAAGAGGCCAAGCTCAAGGCCGAAGAAGAGGCGAAGGAGAAGGCCGAAAAAGAGGCCAAGGAAAAGGCCGAAAAAGAAGCCAAGGAAAAATCAGAGAAGGAGGCGGCCGAGAAGGCCAAGGAGGGTGTGGAGTCTGACCAGCTCCGAAAGGGGGAGTCTTCGAAGAAGGGTTCCAGGAACTCTAGGAAGAGAGTCAAAAGCAACCCCATCATTTCTGACTTATACACCATATCGGAGGACGGGTCAGAACCGGTGGTTCCTTCGGGGTCCGGGACTCGGAGGCAGACTCCAAATGCTGATGCGGGGAGCTCGAGACTAAACGAGCGGGAGAAGGAACGCCTCCGTGTTTCGGAGAAGGAACATGCTCGGCTCGCATCTCGGGCCCAGAAGAATTGGGAGAACGTCCAGTTGAGGGGCGCGAGGGCGGACGGGGCCGAGGTGGGTCTTGGTCCACTTGAGTCAAGTCGTCGGCTGCTGATCAGCCTCCGACCTCAATTGTACACTCAGACGTCCGAGGGTTTGGCATGGAGTTCGGACCCACTGAGGATTTGCAAGCATTGCGCTTGCCGGGGCGAACAGTGCGTCTGGCCTCCTTCCGGGAAAGGGACTTCATGTCTCTTGTGCGCAAGTCGGAAGGTGAAGTGTTGGGGGGAGGATGAGGAGGAGGAGGAGGAGGCTGACAAGAAGGGAAAGAGAGGGCGAGTGGTTTTGGAGGATGGTGGGGGCCCGAAACAGAAGAAGAGGAAGCTGGAGGCGACGGTTGAGGGGCTTCCTTGGGACTCGGAGACCATCCCACGAGCATCCAGGGCCAAAAGTTGGCCAATTATCCAGGATTCCGATCAGGAGTCAGCAGTGGAAAGCAAGGAGGAGTCTGAGGGAGACAAGGAGGAGGAGGAGGTGGTGGTGGTAGAACCACTGAGGAAAAGGCCAAAGCAGGCCTGCAACATACAACCAAGTGGGAGGACCCCAGTGGTGGAAGTCCCTTGGGTTGAATCGTCGGTCAGGCAGAGGATGGTGGAGCTCTTAGAGGAGCTCCTCAGGAGTAACCACCAGTTAGAGAGGAGCAACCATCGGATGGAGAGGGCACTGTTCCTCATGGCAAGGATGGATTCAGGAGATTCGGAGGAGCCAAAAGATGGTCAGGACATGGTTGATGAGGGGCAGAAGGCTGGAGAAGATAAAGGCAAGCAGAAGGAAAGAGATGATGATGATGTGGAGGATGGTAATGAGGATGAGACTTTAAAATAGTTAATAATATATATATATTGATGAGGGAAAAATAAAATAAATAAAGGAAGGAAGAACAAGTTGAATGTGCCAAGGTGCTCTGCAGGTTCGGTTGTGGTAAATTGAAGAGAGGAGAGGGTGACAGGTGGACTGAAAGGGAGGTTGGAGGTAAGTGTTTTCATGATGTTGGGATGATTGTGGAGGGAATTTGTGATGGTATGTGGGTGGAACTGAGGAAACAGAGGAGTAAAGGATGGGATGGGGAGTCAGAATGGAGGGGGTTTTGTAGGGAAGGGATGTCTTCGGGAGGGGAGATTGCATAGTTTGGAGTATTCCTAGCTAGTTGCCACCCCCCCCTTTTAGGTAGACATCCCAACATCTACTAAAGGTGTCGGCCTCTAGCTGAGAAGAGCGGAGAAGACTTGTAAAGGCATATAATGTGCATATACAGGGTGAATGAACAAGAATGGATGGGGATGGATGGAAGAGACCTTGGCCAAACATGCCAAGTGGCGATGCTGACCAAGAGGTCCTGGCCAAAAACTTGCCAGCCATTCTGGTATACAAGTGTGCACAAGGCAGTTGCATTGACTAGGGCTATTGGCAGAGCTTCTGGTGATGGAACAGAACCCTAGGTGAGGCTTTTGGAACAGTGGCAAATGCTACCTAGACCGAGGCCATCAGGATGCACCTAAAAGCATTAGTAGCTTGATGGAATGTAATACTGCCAAATACCCTGTTAATCAAGAGATTATAGTGGGTGAGCAAGTTGTGACCAAATATTGCCGACTGATGGATCTAGTGACATGACTGATGGGTGGGTGGACTGAAATTGTCCAGATGGAAAATCTAGTGGACATATCTGTGCTGTTAGCAAGCAGTACTAGATTGCGAAGGGTTCGAAAAAGGTCATAATCATGAGGAAATTTTCAAATAGTCTGTGAGCTGATGCTGATTGATCAAGCATGCCGGACAGAGTGCCGAGGATAGGGCATTGCCTGCTGGTCGGCTGGAAAAAACTGAAGTTCTTCTGAACTGGATGGTTTCCAAACCTATACTGGTATTGGGTTGAAAATGCTGGGGCATGGATCTGTCCTTTTGTACCCCCTTCTGGGAGTAAGACAATCCAATGAAGCTATGAGCAGATCCTGATTCAAAACAGTTAGGAAGGGTTACCAGGGAACCTGGTTCTGAATAAGAAGATAGAAGGATCATTAAAAAGGTATCTGGTAAGACCATATTCGTAAGGCATGGAAGTAGTGTGATTCTGGGTATACTTTCAAGCTTTGGGTACTGATGGACTTCGGAACTGCCAAAAGGTCAGGTAGACAATGGCCAAGTCCTGCAGGCCAGGAGTAGTGGTGTTGGCTTCAATGTACTCATGTGTTGCACCCTATTTGCCGTGCGTGCCACCAATTTGCAACAGACAGATACTCAGGAGGATGCTGATGATGCCGGCCTCAGTCAAGGACTTAACAGAGGGGAAGAAGGTAGAAGGGCCTAAGCCTAGTTGATACCCAGAATGAGGAAATATGTACATGCATGTCCTACTTATATAGGTTAAGAAGCAACATATGGAATAAGGAATGTGGAACAATAAGGTATACAGGGCATGTGGGTATTGTCTACAACGAGTATAATTAGAATGAAAGAATGTAAATGGGGATGGGACAATAAGGGATAGAATAATAGGAACGTGATCAAGGATAGGACAATAGGGAATGACCGATTATAAAACAAGGGGGTCATAGCCGAAGATAAGACAAGGATAAGATGTCCCGAGGTAAGATGGGTTAGAGAACGAGGAGTGGAACAGGTAGGATTATTGGATTGGTGACTAGGATAAGGTGGATAAGGAATGGGGATGAGGGATGGGAACGAGGGATGTGCCAAGCCGGGGATAGTGTATTAAGTATGTTGCTTGGTCATTGGCTGGGTACTTGGTCGGCACTGCCAATCTACCAGGCTTCAGTACATACACTTGACAAGGAGACCCATTAATTTACCTATAGATCACCTCAAAAACCTTTGACCCAACCCCAAGACTGATACATCAATGATAGATCTGAATTATGCATCACTTATAGACAGCCTCAGTTACTGCTCCATTTCCACATGCCCTAATATTTTGTATGCCACAAACAAGTGTGCTTAATTTACTGTGAACCTGTTGGCAATCTACTGAGAGGCTGTGACATGCATACTATGCCACCTACTCAGTATAAGAAATTATTAAATCTTGTGCAGTATGGAAAGAGATGGAATGGAAGGATATGGACATGGTCTCATAGGTTACACAGATGCCAATTTTGCCAGAGACATTAATGATAGAAAATACACCTCCAGGTGGGTCTACACATTTAATGGCCCACCAATTTAATGGGTGTTGAAGAAGTATGGAAGATACAGAAGGGATAGGATATGACATTCACATCACAGGGAATGGAAAATAGTGAAGCTGGAGCACATATACAGTATACAGGGATTTATGACAGATATGAAATGATCTAAGGGTGGAATAGCATACCAGCGAATATTTTACACCATGTATATGACAGGAGTGAATATTAATTTTATTTCAATATCCATGACCCTACATATGATATCCATCAAAGAGCACGGTGACCCATTTCGGCTTGACCGCATATGGAATATGTCATTCTTACCAGTTACAGCTTTTTTCTCATATCACGGCTTTACTTGTATAAATACCAAATAGTTACAGTAACAAAATTAGTTCCATTCTCACTAAAAAAATATATATCCTACATTGGCATCTTGGTGCTTACCTATACTAAAGATTTCCTGAATAGGCTTGTTAGTTTTCATCGTTGCTGGACCAAGCGGGATACATTCCGAAGGTATCAAAAGCATCACTCATATTGTTTCTAATGTTCCTTCATTCTCCTCTACTTCCACAACATGTCTTCGACGACGTACTCGATCGATCGCCAGCTCCTCGGGCCGGCGCTAACACGGAACCAGAGAATGCCACACGCTGACCAAGATGAATGCATCTAGATAAATATCCAATAATTATCAAACAATATTTTAGTTATCCATACAATCCTATCTACCATTCCCCACACTATATTCTAGACTGTCAACTCCTGAGCACGATTATCCTCTTGATCTTGACCCTTTGTAACTGCTAACTTTGTACGATACATACATAACCGTTGGTCAATTATTTCTACATTTAATGCCACTCCCGAGTCACATGTGGAGACCTCTAAACAGGTCTATTCAGGATATCGGTACAGGTCTCCTTGGCTATAGATCATGCAACGTCTTAGCGTCTTCAGCTTAAAGAGTGCTTCTTGCCTATCGAGGTCCCTGACCATCTGTGGGTATCATTAAGTTGCTTACTTGAATTCTTTCCCAAGCTAGAAATTTATGCGGGCTGGCATTCTAAATTACCTCGTATCTGCCAATACACGTCGGTTGTGACTGATCACCCATTTGAAGAGAATGGATAATTGCTGAAGCGCCGACCACCGGAGTGATTGTATTACAATGACTACTCTATTCAAGTACTTGATTTACCTCATACTTTGGGTTAGGAACTTCCGTGTATCTTCCAAGGGCTCACATAATTATGAGAGCGGCATCTTCACTGCCTTTATCATGATGCTCGATAGATGAGTTCTAGATATTATCGTCGATTGTTATCGAACACATCCTCATAAGAGCATCATAGCCCAAGATACTCAGGGAGCCAGTGAAACTACCATTACAGTAATGGGAGACCATATAGAAGTTCCAGAATATTTAGGCGAGAGTAATCTGCAACTCACAAGGTTGTCTTTTTTGCTATAGCACATCCTGAGAGCAAGTGTAATGAGGGAAAAAATACCAACGAGTTGCGAGGGCAAGTCCAGTTCAAGCGGGGGGCCATCTGCATTAGGTATCGATAGTTGCTTCCTGCTATAATCCGGGTCGGTGAGTAGCGGTGGTTGTGTCTGAGATGTTCCTGGGGCCAAGGTGCGGGAAATGTCATTCAGCGAAGTCGTCGGTCGATTCCCCATGACTGTGAGAATGTGTCCCCCATTTTTAGCGAACTTGCTCTTATCTAAATTGCCAACGAGAACATATCCAATTAGGCTAAAACACCCTGCAGCCAATTATTTTCTCCTACAAATGTTGATCTCCAGCCATGCCACATCAGAAAAAAAAAATCTCCTTAAAATGATTTGAATATTTTATGGCGAGATAAGGCAATTTTAAGGTGGATTACTGTAAGGACGGTTGGCTCCTTAACATGCCTTTAAAGTGCCTTTAAGTCCTTTTAAAACAATTTAAGGAGAGTTAGGTTTTCCTCATGCAGTCGTACACAATATTCTAAGACGACGGGCAGCTCCAGATTGTGTGAGATGAGTTAAATTACACCACGGTTCTGGCGCAAGCTGAAATTAACCTTGCCGAGCGGATAGATCTGCGACCTGAATTTAATCTTGGCAAAGATTTTTTCAAGCTTTTTTCAAGGTACTTAGACGTTATTAAATAAGCCTTTTTTCATGCCAACCTTGAAAAAACCTTGAACTGTAAGATTAATTTGAGCTGAACACCCAAGGTATTGTTAGTCTAATATCCAGGTTAAATTTTGCAGTAGGCAAACTTGTGTCAGGCTGCTGTCAAGGTAGTATAAAGAGCTTTTCTATGGGTAATTCTCTTGTATTGAATGTACAGATAATACAAAATATTCTATTGTCAAAGTCTAATGACAATGTAATCTAATGCCATAACAAGCCAACAAAAAGCCCCAGTCAACATACAATTGACAAACCTCATTGCAAGTAGTGCAGCAACCACTGGCAGGTACAGTACCCCCATGGAAAGAGCACAGGGCACATGAGATGTTTCAGTGTGAGGGACATGGGGTGTCAGTGTAAAAGGGGGTGTGTCAGCAGTGGGGTTTGGAGGCAGGAGGACGTGCGAGTGTGGCTTATGTAATCCTACAAAAAGCGAAATTTCATCTTCAAAAAAAAATCCAAAACAAGACACATTGATGCAAAACCCCACTCACCAGAGGAGGGACCCAATCCAGGGAGAGAGAAGAGAGATGAAGAAGAGGATTGAGGAAGAGGATGGCTGAAAAAGGGTCAAAAAAGCAAAAATTAGTAAACAACAATAGTGAAAACATAATAATAGAACTCACCTAAGTTGGTAGATAACAGAGAAAGTAATATGTGAGAGTGGGAGAGGAGAAAGGGGCAGGATGTAGCTGAAAAAGAGGCAAAAAAAAAGGAAAATCAGTATGAAAAATAGACCAAAAAAAGGGAAAATAATGCTTACCAGAGCTGGGGACACCAATGAGAGCACAGGGGCAGCAGCAGGGCACAGAAGACAGCTATGAGAAGCAGCAGAAGACAGCACAACCGGGGGATTGCCGTGCATGAGTTTGAGGTGCATGAGTTTGAGGTGTGTGAGTTTGAGGAATGTGAGTTTGGTTTGAGGCAGTTGTTGAACCAGTCACATGACCTAGGGTGACCCTGATACCACCTTGGCTTTTGAGAACAAATATACCTAATGTCAACATTTATATTTCATGATTTCAACCCTTTTTCAAGCTTGAGAGTCGACCTTGAAAAAAGCAGAATCCAACCCCTGACCAGGGTTCCAGATCAGGCTAAACTCCAGAATTTTACTCAAGGTTATTTTCAGCTCCGGCCTGAACAGTGGTGTACATAACGACGCCTTCGTCCCAATTACCTAATTGAGAATGGCGGTGACGTCAAAGGTGACCCTTTTCGGCAACATGCCCTTCGCTTGGCGTGGGAACAGAGATGATCTTGGAATGGGCAAAGGGTAAATTACAGTTCCAGACGCTCAAAACCAATCATAGGTACGTGGATATGTTTCTGCTTCCGCAAATCCAATCCGATTTCTGAAGAAACTAGTGGAACCACTTCCTTTTGAGCATACTTTGAGACCTATCTGAGAAATTTTTATAATTCTAAGTTTTTGCAAAAATGTCATCCCATCCCAAAATCTTGAATTCCCATGCCACTGACACAGCCACTTGCCATATTGGATATGCTATAGGACAGGAACCAGCACAATATATACACGTCATTGAAGCTAACCAGCTGCTTGAAACGCATTTAGATTTATCCTGGTGAGCATGCTTAGCTTTCTATGGCATGTTGAAGGTCTGGCAGCTATGCATAAATCTGGAATTTTCTGTCAAACTCGGGAACGATTACATAGTCATGCATGAAATTTTATTGCAGATTCATGGTTTTGGCCATGTTTAGTTCCAAAACTGCAATAATTTTCCCAATCGGAGAAGAATTAGGGCCACAATCGAAGTGCCTATTTTTAGTGTCCGGCACTGTACACGAAGAGTGCTTTCTCTCTTCGAGATAATTCCTCGTGAATTTAAGCCCTCCCGGGAGTTCGGCGTCTCTGCCCGATTCAAACCTACCGAGGGAGGGCAGCACGTGCAATTGGCTCCGAAGGGAAATTCATAACGAATCTCCACTATGGTATACGTGGCATTCACATGCGAGCGCAATTTTGCCAAAGGAGGGTCCATGGGCGAGGGGGTTATTGGCAATATGTCCGAACTTGGGATGACATCTCAAGCGAAATCCAGGGGCTATGGCGATCCGCCGTTATCTTACAGGTGGCATTCACACGCGATTTCAATTCAGCAAAAGGAAGAGCAACCAAGTAGGAGGTTATTGGCAATATATTAAGCTTGAGATGAGGCCCAAAGAGAAATGAAAGGGGCTACGGGGACCCTCCACTTTCGTATGTGTGGCATTCACACGCGAGTTCAATTCAGCAAAAGGAATACCAACCAAGTAGGAGGTTATTGGCAATATTTTCAACTTGAGATGAGGCCTCAAGCGAAATGAAAGGGGCTATGGGGATCCTCCACTTTCTTATGCGTGGTATTCACACGTGAGCGCAATTTAATCATATGGATGATCAAAATACGCTGGATACAGGCGATGTATCTCATTGGCGAACGAGCGCGCGTGACCACAACTTTTGTGCGGTTACGCGCATTTCACCGGGTTTGCCCGAGCATCCGTGCTCGACTTGCACTCAGAGAGTCCTCCCAGAGGTTCAAACCCCGTGTAATCCGAGAAATAATACAGTGTCTCACTGTCATATAGTTATGGACTAAAGATCACCGACAGCGACCTGTGGGTTCTGGATTCGCGTGACGTAGCGCGAAAGATCGGCGTTTAGATGCGAGCGAGGCAAGACTGTTATTCATGGGCGCTGAGGGTAAAACAAGTCTTCTTACCAAGTTAAGCGGCGAGGGTTGCGCACATAAGTGTGCCTGTGCATCCTGTGCATGTGATGCAACCGAATTCCAAACATCGAACAAGGTGAGCGCTATATGGAAAGGGATCATATAATGTGAGGATATAATACTGACTGATCGCCAAGCATCTCTAGCCATAATATGGGGTCCCAGTGCCTTTTTTCCCCTACCTGGACCACCTCTAAAGATGAAGGTACTGCCCTTGTTAGCCAGTACTCTGGCTTCTCAGTTCCTTTAAAGTTTCCATGCCCCTCATTACCCACCACTCAAACTCACCGTTTATATCACCGAAATTTCACCAGTCATTCAACACCGCATAGTATGCAGGACAACTCCCCAGATCAAGGCTCACTCGCAGACGTGAATGTGCCGTACTACACCTTTCTTGAATATTTCCGGAGACATAGTGCGCATCTCCTTGTATTCTGCCGCACCCCCCACTTCCCCGGGGAACCTCACACGACAGCAATCTCTTGCCCTCACGTCCACTTATATATGCCTCTATTCTGCATGTCATCTAATGCCACGCATGACAGGCACTCCCCTCACTCTCAATGGCGACATGTATGACTTGAACATCAGCGCAGAAACTATCGATAGTATGTATTCCTCGTCTGCAAGACAAGGGTATTAACGATGCCTTTCCCGTACTTCCTCAGCTCCTCTCCTTAACGGCGACAACGGTGACTCTAGTATAGGTATGTCTGCTGCCCGTATGGATATATCATTACCTGCGTATAGAATATGATCCTCAAAACAACCTTTCCTTCACCACAGCTCCTTCCCAGTCCCTGCTATATGCAAGGATGAGTGAGTTGTGCATCTGTTGCATTGTGTCACTGATATATTGTGTGTCAGATATGCTCGTCACAGCACATGATGCCGCCAATCCTTCCTCCTTCGTTCATGGCGCCTCCAACTCCTCGCAGCAAGGGTCCAACCAAGACATGGATACCCAACACGGAACGATCAACGTGGTCCCAATGGAAGAATACATCATCAAGAATGTGACTACATACAATGGCAAGACCAAAATCTACTATGCATGTAACTTTCCGGGCTGCCCCCACCAGGATTGGTTTGGAAGAAAGAAATCAGTCATATTTCATATTCGTAGCCACCTTCAAGCGAAACCTTACAAATGCATCTGGTGAGTGAAATTTAATTATACACCTCAGGCATCGCGAACTTTACGAACATGATATAGTGGGCAATACTTTCTCAACAAGGGAGACGCCGATCGGCATGTCAAGACGAAGCGAAATGGAAAAATGTATGAGTGCATCATGTGGTAGGTAGTTCCTACCTTTTCCCTTTAATTATTATAAATCATCCTGTCTCTCCATCAGTAAGAAGTCATTTACCCGTCGATACAATAGAAACACACATAGATGCATCATTGAAGGAAGGGCCCACTAAACACGACAAGGATATGGATTGGATCTCACAAAAACAAAGATATCGTGATGGTAAATCGGACCATTATTTATCAAACCGCCTTTTGTAAACTTTGTACGGTCAATGTTTTGTCTCTCAGCTTTGGGAATTTAACCATATATTGTATCAACATTGATTTTTTCCCCCAAACTTTGCAAGTGTCCATTGTTTTTCAAATTCAGATATGCAACCCGCCTACGGCGGTCCGCCACGACGCGCTCCCTCTATAATAAGTGTGGAATGTCCGGGACAGCGGGCTGCCATCGGTGAATACCTCCTTTGACCCGTCAACGAGGGACGGAGCAACGCGCCGTGGTCTGTGCCTTGACCGTCCCAGTGAGATCGGTAACTCCACACGGTATTCTCAGATTTGGGAATTCGACAGCACGTTGTATCAACACTGATTTATCCCCCAGACTTTGCAAGTGTCCGTGGTTTTTGTAATTCAGATATGCAACCGATGAGGGGCTCACTTTAATCCACAGGTGAATAATTGTGGGCGACAGCGGGCTGCCATTGGTGAAGCTTCCTGTGAACCCGTCAACGAGGATTGTCATGGAACAACGTGTCCTCGTTCATGCATTATCCGTCCCAATGAGATTGTTACCTCTGGACGGTATTCAACTTCAAGCGCGATAGAATAGAGGCCGGCTCTTGCAACAGGGTCAGAGGTCACAATGGGAACACACTAAAGAAAAGCAATGACGACGGGCTGCCAGAATCTGATTGATGGCGCCAAAAATGAGTTCACGTGTCGATCCTTTGGCGTGTGAAAGTTTTGCGGGAATAATCATAGCTGAAAGGATTTCACGGTGGTCGCTGAAAAGGCATCATTTGAGTGTAGCAGTGGGCTTTTTGCCTAGTGGCAACCACACGGGACATGTCTTTGTGCTATGGACTAACAAATATGATGGCGCTTCGACATCGCCGATATCACATAACCCCTTGATCTTCATGCATACCCAACTCGCATACAGTTGATCTAAAAGCGACGTGAACTGATGATAAGCGAGCTCAAGACCTTGGTTTGATGCGTGAGATTGGACCCAGGCAGATCCTTGGGTTCCGAAAACATTGGTCAAGTATCCGATAAATGACATAATTGAAATAAGCGAGCGCAAGTTGTTGGGGAGAAGACAGGGAATAGCTGAAGAAACGGGATCATTGATATAAATAAATAAATGTAGACTTCCCAAAATGATCTTCCCAATCGGGTCTAGGAATCTGATTGTGGTAAATGTGACTGGTCTTCTCCAGGACACCACTGCGGGCACTGCGCTGGGTGTACTGCGCTGGGTGTACTGCGCTTGGTGGACTGTGCAGTCCATCCCAGATCTCGGTGGGCCCGGGGCCAGGCAGACCGCCCGTCATGATACACTGGGGAGGGGAGCCGGGACACGCAGACCGCCGGAAATGATACACCCGTTCGAGAGAGGGAGGGGGCAGACCGCCTGTCATGATACACCCGTTCGAGAGAGGGTGGCTGGAACACGCAGACCGTCCGTCATGATACACCTGTTCGCATGATAAGCCCGTTCGGGAGTGGGGGAGGCGGCGAGATTGGGGCCCTGCCCTTATTTCTCGCCAGACATGCTGATCCGATGATGTGACAGATCACCCACACTTCCCAGGCATGGTAACAGATTATTGTAAATGAAATATCCCATATCACTCAAACCACTAGGTGGTGACAGTATCCCCTGTTAAGAATAAAGATGGGGGGGGCGGGTGAGCAAGGTTCTTGGCATATATGTACTATACCCCTGAGAGCATCAAGCATAATATATTTGAGTTTTTATATAGCGATCTTGTTCTCAGTCAACTCAAAATACTCTCAAATAATTTTCAGGATTTTTGTCTATTTTTATTTGTGTGTATTCGCAAGTTCTGTATATTTTGGTGTATACTATCTGTACAGCTCTGACATTTGCTTCTACCACAAGACCTCCTCCATGAATACTGATAGCCTGGTGGGGCAATGACAATTTGGTTACTTACTTGAGCTAGCACTAGGGGGCAAGCTCACATGTATATGCAGGTGAAACACTCACTCATGTATGCACCTACTCCTCAGTGATTGATATTCACTGAGGAGTGTGATTTTTAGACTACCTGAACGATCTCTAAGCCTACTGTTAAAAAGTTGTTCTATTATCCCTTCAGTTGGGCCACATGTCAAGTCCACGTACCGAGACCCATCCGCCGGCAGTGCCGACCGAGCAATTACTCTATATCCACGACCAAGTACCCGCATTACCCGCATAACACTTGGTGCGCCGGTCCCGGCTCGGCGCACTCGCCATTCGTACTCCTCGGCCCGTTTCACCTCGGGACTCCCCGTCCTTGTATTATCCTCGGACACGACCCCATTGTTTTATATCCGGCCACTCCTTATTGTACCCTTTCGAGTCACGATCCTATTATACTGTCTTTTATTGTTCTATCCCCGCTTTGCATTCCTTGTTCTAATTCTGTTCGTTGCGGACAACAACCACATTGCTCTGCATACCTTGTTGTCCCACATTCCTTATTCCACATGTCGCTTCTTAACCTATATAAGTAGGACATGCATGTACATACTTCCTCATTCTGGGTATCGACTAGGCTTAGGCCCTTCTACCTTCTTCTCTTCTGTTAAGTCCTCGACTCAGGCCGGCATCTTCAGCATCCCCCTGAGTATCTGTCTGTTGCAAATACAGTGGCACGCACGGCAAGTAGGGCGCAACGCACGAGTACGTTGAAGCCAACGCCACTACTCTTGGCCTGCAGGACTTGGCCATAGTCCGCCCAACCTTTCGACAACACCCTTTCGGCAGTACCGAAGTCCATCAGTATCCGGCTCCTGACACCACATATGAAAGTTCATATTGCAGAGGAAAATGAAGCCCTCAAGCTTCTTTGGGTTGGTCCTATTGAAGAGGTACAGTTCCTACATTTGGGTCACCTGGCCATCTTGATGATGCCCCCTGGCTGTCCTACTAAGTTCCTAGGATATCCTGGTTATTGGCAGGACCTGGAAGGGCCCTGGCTTGAGGAGTCACTCTCAGTTGCTAAGGGGGAGCTCCTTGAGCTGGAGAAGGAATTTGTACTAGGGGTGCTGGTGCCAGCGATGCTGCTACCTGTGGTACTACCTGCACCCATGGATCTGCTGGTTTGGGAAGGAGTTCTTCAGCTTTGGCATTCTCACTTGGTGTTTCAAACTGTACTCACTCTCTACTGGGTTGAGTTCATTGTCTTCATTGTCCTTGGGTCCATACTCTATTTCTTTATTGATTACCTCCTTGATCTGGGAGGCCTGTAAAGGAGAACCAAGAGGATGAAGTTCCACAAGTGGTAGACTATATCTAAAGTGAAAGGGTGGGTGGAAGGTCAACCCTTCAGGCTTCTCCAGAGTTATCTCATGGAGAGGACTAGGCAGGAGAAATACAAAGTTTATATGATTACTATAAATACATGTGGGGTTCTCACCTAGGGAGGGGAAATCCAAAGAGGAAAGCCTAAAGGATTCCACTGCTGGTGAGCCCCTCCTTATATACCTTTATGTGAGTGGTCTCTGCACTAGCTTACAAATCTAAACACATTGACATCAAGTATCACTATATATGTGAGAGAATTATACATGGCACATTGCAGTAAACAAAGTAGTCACTAAGGACAATCTTGCCAATCTCTTTACCAAGTCTCTCCCATGAGAGCAGCATAATGCACTGATATCTCTCCTTGGACTCTTAGGTGCTTTGGGTGTGGGGGAATGAAATATCTCATATCATTCAAACCACCAATGGCAGTAGTGACCCTTGTGGTAGATAGATATCCCCATTTGATCTTTTTGCACCTCTGACATGATATGTATACAAGGGTGACCTAGATGAACATAGTTTCCCAAGTCGTTGTACTGGAACTTATGTCGTATTAGGTGTAGCAGACTCAATACATCTGGTCTTTGTACTGGAACTTAGGCCGTGTTAGTTGCAGTTACAATACATGACCAGTCCCAGTGTTGACTCTAGACGGTATTCTACTTCAAGCGCGATAGATTATGCGCCGGCCCTGGTGTCAGAAGTCACAATGGGAACTCATTAAGGAACACGCTCGTTTAGCCATGTTTATTTTAATGAAAAAGGCTTGGAACCTTGGGTGCAGCTTGCAAGACCTTAGTACCACTGGCATAGTTCGGTCCCGGTCGTGAGATAAGGGTTGGTAAGAAAAACGATTTGACTGCACGGTAGTTGTAGAACCTAGTACTAATCAACGAACAACATTTTGTAGTTCTATATTTACCAGATATATTCTAGTGGAGCCAATCCCTATGCCCCCTTGGTTCGGTTCGTTGGCATATGGCTATCTCGGAGCTTCGGAGATGTAACTGCCCCAGCAACTATGACGTCGGTCTGTTGGTTGATGGCGCCAAAATGAGTTCACGTGTAGATCCTTTGGCATGTGAATGGAACGTGATACCCAACGCTGGAAAAAGCCTAGCTGAAAGGATTCACGGTGGTCGCTGAAAAGGCATCTTTTGGGTGTAGCAGTGGGCTTTCTCTGCCATGTGGCAACCACACGGGACATGTCTCTTGTGGTATGGATTAGCAAATATTGTGGCGCTTCGACATCGGCGATTCATACAATCTCTTGATTTTAATGCATACCCAATTTACTCGCATACAGTAAAAGCGACATTAACTATTTTTAAGCGAGCCCGGGTTGATACGTGAAATTGGATCCAGGCATATCCTTTGGTTCCGAGAAGATTGATCAAGTACTTGATGAAGGATATCGTTGGAATAAGCGAGCGCAAGTTTTTGGGGGGAAGATACACGGGATAGCTGAAAGGGTGATAAGGGAGGATAAGGGAGCGCAAGCGCAACAGTAACCGAGGAAAAGACTCATTGAATGCGCAATCTCGGGAGTAATTTTGTAATCGTACCTTATTAACTGGTGGCAATGGATCTCATAGGGTCCCTGTGTCCTTGTTTATCCCGTCCGTCCCTCACACAAATAGTCGAAAACTGGTTTGATACGCGAGATTGTACCTATATACTTTGGTTCCGAGAAGAGTAATCGAATACCCTAGGTATTGGAATAGGCGAGCACAAATTTTTGGGAACATTGATAAACGAGGATAAAGGGGCCGAAAAGCACTCATTGAACCCGCGATCGCAGGAATAGTTTGCAACCATACCACATGAACGGATTGTTACATAAATGTTACATAAACGCCGATACACTGGCGTATGTGATCCCACTAAGGGTTGTTGAAAAAATCTGTAAGTATGATACTACTTAGTATACCGACAGTATTGCTTTATTGAAGGGTGAAAAGAGCATTTTCACTCAACCCTTATATAATTTGTAGGGAGGGAGCAGGTGCTGACTCAGCAGAAAAATAATTAATGCG